>PVHP010000590.1:0-25310 GCA_004024765.1 Zapus hudsonius
TATTTATTTATTTATTTATTGGTTTTTCGAGGTAGGATCTCACTCTAGCCCAGGCTGACCTGGAATTCACTCTGTAGTCTCAGGGTGGCCTTGAACTCATGGCGATCCTCCTGCCTCTGCCTCCTGAGTGCTGAGATTAAAGGCCTGCGCCACCACGCCCAGCTCAGTCTTTTTATTTTTTAAAAAAAGATTTTAAAATATTTACTTATTAGAGAGAGAGAGAGAGAGAGAGAGAGAGAGAGAGAGAGAGAGAGAGAGAGAGAGAGAGAGAATGGCGCACTTGGGCCTCCAGCCACTGCAAAGGAAGTCCAGACACATGCACCACCTTGTGCATTTGGCTTTACATGGGTACTGGGGAATGGAACTCGGGTCCTTCTGCTTTGCAGGCAAGTGCCTTACCCGCTAAGCCATCTCTCCAGCCCAGTTTCAGTCTTTTTAGATGTAGTTGATAGTTGTCTTTTTCTACCAGGGTCTTGTGCATGCTAGGCAAGCACTGTACCACCTAGCTGCATTCCTAGGACTAGAGTAGGTCTTGTCGTGATACTGTAACTTCCTAAGTTTGTTTCTTTTTTGATATATGTATATATATATATACATATATATATATATTTTGGCTATTTAAGTACTTTGTATTTCTGTGTAGATTTTAGAAGGTGGGTCTGGGAAGATGTTTCAGTTTGTAAAGCCCTTGCTGTGTGAGCATGAGGACCTGAGTTCAGATCCCCAGCACCCATGAAAATGTGGTGACATGAGCCCATAATCCCAGCACTCAGAGGGACTCCCTGAACACAGTGACTAGATAGACTAGCTGAATCACTGAGCTCAGGATTGAGACCCCCCAATCTGAAAAACTTTCATCAAGAGCAATTGAAGAAGACACTGACTTCCACCTCTGGCTTTCACACTCATACATATGCTCCCCAGCCCAACAAAAGCACAAACATTTTAGAATGAGCTATAGATGCCTATTTAATCGTAAATTGCTAGAATGGCAATTATGTACTGTTCTTTCTGATATCCATGTCTCATATTCTTTTTTTAAACATAGGACTCCTTTTTAAAAACATTTTATTTATATCAGGCTGGGTGTGGTGGTGCACGGTTTAATCCCAGCATTTGGGAGGCAGAGGTAGGAGGATAGCTGTGAGTTCAAGACCACCCTGAGACTACATAGTGAATTCTAGGTCAGCCTTGGATAGAGCAATACCCTACCTCAAAAAAAAAAAAAAGCATGTCAGACCTTTAATTATGATTATTAATTTTATAGAACAATTTTTGGGGAATTATCCATTGGTATTTATTTGTACATTGACATCCTAATGGAAATGCCATTTATGAACACACTATCTCTGCACTAAGTTCTTTAATGAAAACATTGTTTTGTGTTTTTCCATGTAGAGTGAAACCCTACCTCGAAAAAACAAACAAGCAAACAAAAAAAGAATCTTTAGTTCTTTAGTTCATCTTGTTCAAATATAAGAAGCACAGTAGATTTTTGTGTGCTGATCTTGTGTGAATTTGAAAAATTCACTCATTGTTATGGATATTTTGGAGGCGTCTTACTTGCACACTTATGCCCTCTGAAAAGAGAAAAATGAAAATTTTAAATTCATTTAAAATTTATCTTAAAATCGGCTTTCCCATCTCCATTTCCTTTTTCTTGCCGTATTGCACAGGTAAGAGTCTCCATGGAAGTTTTTAGTAGAAGTTTTAAATACAACATCTTTGCTTCTTTTCTCATCTTAAAAGAGGATCACCTCAATATTCCAATAATGATGACATTACTGTGCGATTTTTAACGGACGAGCTTTACTAAGTTGAAGAAATTTACTTTTTATTTGCCATAATTTATGATCATGAAATAAGTTTTAATGAAAACTTTCATAGAAATAATTTTAGATTTACAAAAAGTTACAAAGGTATAGAATATTCCAATATATTTTTTTCACCCAGTTTCTTCTGTTACCATCCTACATAACCACTATTTTTGTGTTTTTTGTTTGTTTGTTTGTTTTAATCTAGTGTCTTACTGTAGCCCAGGCTAACCTGGAATTCATATGTAATCTCAGGGTGGCCTTAAACTCATGGTGATTCTCCTACCTTTGCCTCCCAAGTGCTGGGATTCAAGACACACCTGGAGTACATAGCCATTATACATTTACCAAAATTAAGGCATTAACATTGGCACAATACTTTAAGTTATAGCCTTGATACAAATTACTCCAGATTCTCTACCTATGCTCCCTTTCGGCCTCAGAATCCAGACCACATGACATTTGGTCATCATATCTCCTGGGTTTGTTCCAGTATGACCGTTTCTCAATCTTTCATAATACACTTTGTAGACTAGCCTATAGTTGGGGTTTGTACACTTTCTTACAATTAATAAATTCTGGATTGGGAGTGGTGAGGAGAATATTCGCATAGATATCCCTTTTGCTGCTGAGCTGAGCTGAGCTGTTTTGAGGTGTTTCTAGGCCCTCGGTGGTAATTCAATGTGCATGTACTCAGTTTCAAATTTCATCCGGGGCTGTTTTCTGTATCCATTGACGTTATCACATGTTTTTTTCCTTAGTGTGATAATAGGATGAATTATGAATATGACATGTTAAGTACTGTTTGTTCCGTTTTTCCAGGTGCTTTATTTCAAGGTTGTTTTCGGGACATCTAGCTGTCCATATGGCTAGAGCAGATCTTCTAAAGATAGCTCTAGAATATATTCTGTCATATTTTATAGGGCAAACCTTTCTTATGCCTTTCTCCTGAACTATATCGACTGTTTTGGAGCCCTCCCCATCTCAGTGAGTTTTAGTGCCTGTTCATGAATTTCCATAAAGAATTCTGTTGGTTTTATAGAAATGGCTTTGAATTTTTAGGTTAATATTAGAAAAAATGGAATTTTTGTAATATCTAATAAGTCCATTCATCTCATGTGCCTCTTTATGTCCTTGAATGATTTTTATAAATGAAGGACTTATACATATATATTTATCCTTTGTCCTTATAATGTGAATAACTGTTTATTTTCTATAAAGGAGTAGTTATTAGCATGCAATAGATCTCTACCAATAGAGACATGTAAATTGCTAGAATGGCAATTATGTACTGTTCTTTCTGATATCCATGTTTCATATTCTTTTTTTAAACATAGGACTCCTTTTTAAAAACATTTTATTTATTTATTTGCAAGGACTTAGAGAGAGAAGAGAGAGAGAAAGAGAGAACGAGAGAGAGAAAATAGGCCTGCAAGGGCCTCCAGTCACTGCAAATGAACTCCAGATGCTGTGCATCTCGCTTTAGTGGGTACTGGGAAATCAAACCCAGGTCGTTAGGCACTGCAGGCAAGCACCTTAACCACTGAGCAATCTACCCAGCCCCCATGTCTCTTGTTCCTTTGTTTCAGTGTGATTTCACTGCCCAGTACAACAAAGCCAAAGTGATTGTGGATATTCTCGTCTTGTTCCTAAATTAAATGGGAGTACTTGGTACCACCAAAGCTCAGTTACACTGCTGGGTATTTAAAGTTTTCTTCTAGTTGCTTTAAATCATCAATGATAGTGAGGGTATTAAGTACATTTTCTGAATCTATTAGATTCCGGAGCTAAACTGCACACTGTCTCTGTGTTGCCATGGAGGATGATCTTGAGCAGTTCTTTGTATCTCTGTTTTTTCCATTGATAAAATATAGGTAGCACGTGTCTACCCTATGAGTTTGGACAGCAGATTAAGTGAGTTAATACATAGCGAAGGTTAGGAATTGTCCTAGCACTAGGAATCAGTCCTTTGGATGCTTTCTTCTTTGATTTCTTAGTATATTAGATTATTTTAATAATAACTCAGCTATGAAGTCAGTGTATGTTCTTAAGTAAACCTTGCACATATTTATGCATCTGTACTTCATTTACTATTTAAGTTTTTGTATAATAGCACGAGTCACAAAGCAAATGTCTGTTGACAATAGCAAGGGACATACATCGTAAATGATAGATTCTCAATGCAGAATCATGCAAGAGCTCAGCAACGGAGATGGTAGTATTCCAGACTTTCAGGAGAGATCTTTATCTGAGTCTTTTGATAAGCTAGAGACAGAGATAGCTCTTGTGTGAGCAAATTCAGTAGTTGGCGTATGTGGAAAATGGCCGCTCAACAGAAAGGAAAAGTGATTTGGCCTTCCGTTGCATTATTAATATATTGGATTAGTTATTGCTGTGTTTGAAGGCCTCCTAATTGAGGGTACTTGACAAGGTTCATTCACCAACCATAGATGAGCACATTCATGCCGGGGTTTTGCTGGCTTGGGTCCATCCTTGTCCTTAAGAAGTGGGACAGTTGGGGTCATTTTGAACATTGAAGGTAGGCTTACTTATCCCATTTGGGGAACTACATCCATTTTTTTCTAAATTGATAAAATTACACTTTCTGGCATGTTTTTAAAAATTATTTGTTTGCAAGCAGAAAGAAACAGAGAGAAGAGAGACAGAAGGAGAGAATGGGTATGCCAGGACCTTTGGCCACTGCAAACGAATTTCAGATGCATGCACCACTTTGTGCATCTGGCTTTACATGGGTACTAGGGAGTTGAACCTGGGTCGTTGGGCTTTGAAGGCAAGCTCCTTATCTGCTGAGCCATCTCTCCAGCCCCTCTAGGATATTTTCTCATCTCATTCCTATTGGCATCTTGGTTTAGGCCCTTGCTATCCTATGTGATTTCTTCCTGTTTTAAGATTTCTTCCTTAGACCATCTCCTCTAACTTAAAGACATTCACCCCAGTGAATTTGCAATCAAAAGTGTCCAGTTCCTGTTCAGAGAATTCACTGTAACCTTCCCAGCTAGATTAGAATCCTATCATTTGTCATTATGGTCTTTATTAAGATCTTACCTAACATCATCAATCTCTTTAACTATATGTCATTCCCAGATGGCCAGGTTCTTAGAGACTGTTCAGAGCCCGTGTATGATACTGTGCATACAAAATGCTATTGCTAAATAGCCACCACGATTAAATACCTGCTATAATTGTGCTACAGTTTTGCAAGATACAAGCGATCATTTCTCTTTTCAATTATGAAGAAACTGGGTAAAGAGATTAAGACGCTTGCCCAACACCATAGAGTTAGTAAGTGGCAGAACTGGTTTGTCTGATTGAAAAACTTGCTCTCGTCTCTGCTGCACTGCCTGGGCGCTAAAAATAAATAGCTAAATAAATGAAATTATTGAGTAGAAATAACAATGGTAGGAGAGATACTGAACTGGCTTTGCCATCATTGCCAGTGCACGCCTTGGAGTCTTCCCTTTGGAGACCACACGGGAACTGAGGAGATGGCTCAGTGGTTACAGATACTTGCTTGCAAAACCTTCTGGCCCTGGGTTTGATTCCCCAGTAACCATGTAAAGCCAGATGCAGAAAGTAGCACTTAACACATGGAGTTTATTTGTAGTGGCAAAAGGCCCCCCTGGTGCCCCTATGTGCAGAGTCTCTCTCTCTCTCTCTCTCTCTCTCTCTCTCTCTCTCTCTCTCTCTCTCTCTCTCTCTCTCTTTTCTCTCCTCTTTCTCTGCTCACAAAAATAAAATCAAAGTAGAGACCACATTAATTGTGTGGAATTTGGCTTCCCTTAGATTTCCTTCTATGTTTTTATTGATACTCATGAATAAGGTTTAAACATTCCTAGTCGGTTCTATTTGGAGGGTCAAACAAACATTACCACACTTCTCTTGGCATTTATTGAATTTAGTTTTGTTCTGCTGGGGCTCAAGCCCAGGGCTTCACAGATGCTAGGCTGTGCTCTACCACTGAGTTATATCTTCAGCCCAATACTCCTCTTATTTATATTTTTCGGTGTGATCTTTACTTTAGTTTCTTTCAGCAAGTTTTTGAGTTGTTTGAGTGGTTTTTGTTGGTTATGCTGACAACCCAAGGTTTTTTTCACTTTCCTTGGAAGGGTGATGTGCTGATACCTATTCGCCAGAAGTATGAAAACGGGTAAAGACAGAAGGGTTTGGCATTGTCAGTGGGGTTTGGTATCTGTGCTTAGATCTGACGTAGTGCTGCTCCAGGATTTGTAGAGCGCTGGGTTAAAAAATGCTTTTTTACTAAGTTCTGATGGACCTGTAAGAACTGTGGTCACTTCATGGGTGCATTAGGGTGTGTTTGGAGATGGGGACTAATGAAATGACCAGACTGTACACTATTATCATGACATCAAAAGTGAGGTCAAGGCTTGGGTGTGGTGATGAGACCCTGTCTTGAGAGAGGGGAGGGGGAGACCCAACAAATGGTAAGGACAGATTCAAGAATTGTCATTGGAATTCCTTTATATCTTAGTTTGTTTGAATGTATATATTGTTGCATGTTTTAGTTTTTAAGTCCTGAATCCATATCCTTGAGAAAGAACACTTCTTTGAAAACTGGATTAAAAAAAATTGAGGTATAACTGTTCATTCCTGACATCCCAGCACTTGGGAAGTAGAGGCAGGAGGATTCCAAGTTCAAGGTTATCTTTGGCTACATAGCAGGTTGAGGTCAGCTTAGGCTTCAAAACTAAAATATTTTTGTCTTCCAGGTCACCATCCAAAGTCCTCAATTACAGTATGTACAATCATTATTAAATATGAAGCTAGAATAACTGTAGATTTATAACTTGTAATTCATGAGACGTGGCTATCACATTGGACCCTTAAAAACAACCTTTTTAGTTGGGCATGGTGGCAGAAACCTATAATACCAGTTCTCTTCTGAGGCAGGCATCACAGGCCAGGCTAGTCCAGGCCATACATGAGACCCTGTCTCAGAAACAAAGCAAAAAATAAAAATAAAAAGGTCATGAAAAGTAACCTGTTGAGATGTTTCATTGTACACTTGAACTCTGCTTTATAATTAATTTGTAAAAGAATTTCAGAAGCATTAAAATGGTTATTGTTCTGGGTATGGTAGTGCAGGCTTGTCATCGAGCACTTGGGAAGTGGGGGCTGGAGGGAAGGAGGATCAGGAGTTCAAGGTTATCCTTGGCTTCATGGCCAGTTCGAGGTCAGTATGTACATGAGACCCTGACTCAAAAAAAAAAAGGCAGAAATACGCTTAGCATTAACCCATTTTATCATAGAAATGTGTATGGAAAAGAATAAAGGAGACCCCTATTTTTTGCAATCATGTACTGTTTAGCATATTATCTGGATTCATTTTGTTAAGCATTTAGTTTTTTGAAGCATTTCCATTCGAGTTACATAGAAACGTGGGCATGTTGCATCGCGTTTTCATGGCATTGTTATCTACAGTCACAATTGTTTTCAGAGCTCTTTCTCCGCCCTGTGGATAATTGTCCCAGATTTCATCCGTGTTACTTAGTACCACAGACAGAATGGTTAAAACTACAAAAAGTAATTTTCTCAGAGTTTGAAAAGTTCGAAGGCCAAGGTGAAGAGGTTATTAAATTTAATTTCTTTTTAAAATTTATTTTAGAGAGAGGGAGAGAGAATGAGAATGGGCATGCTAGGGCCTCCAGCCACTGCAAACAAACCCCAGACCTTGTGCATCTGACCTTACGTGGGTACTGGGGAATTGAACTCAGCATAATTACACTTGTGCTTTATAGGCAAGCACCTTAACTGCTGAGTCATTGCTCCAGCCCTTAAACTTAATTTCTGATGAGGCCTTGTGTTCTGACTTGGAGACTATCTTTTCCTCTGTATATGAGGACAGATCACAGTTCTCTCTCCTTTCTTCTTGGCCATCCTTTGGATTAGGGCCCCACCTCATGCCCTCAATTAAATTGAATTATTTCTAGAACAGTCCTGTCTCCACATACATGACAAGCGAGGGACACACTTTGGTCATAACTAGTTGTCCCCAGATGCATGCAGCGTCAAAACAGAGAGAAGCTGCTTTCGTGTTCATGATGGACTCTCCCATTCTCGCCGTGTGTCTTACGGGAATATTAGTTATTTTAGCTCCTGCTTGAGATGTTGAGAGCTGGTGTGAAGTGGAGCTGCTTTGCTCGTCCACCTGCTCCTCTGTGAAGCATGATGTCAGCGTCACATGCTTTCAGGCTAGTACCTTGCTGGATTCAGCGATGGTTCAAATGCAGTCTGCAGAACTGCTCTTTAAAAGCCGAGGGCAGATGCTCAGAGTCTTGGAGGACATAATGTGGAACATAGGGACACGCCATTCATTCATGGCGAGGCTTTAAGATTTATGCTGTACAGGGAAATCATGACATCTCTTTAGAATTGTTGAAAGAATATACAGATCCAAATTTGGTCTCTTAGCATATATTTTTAGGATAAATTTTACCTGTACACTTAGGAGTCATTGATCCATAGGGATTATTTCTAATTAGGACACCCCAGAGAAACACAATGCCACTCCATCAGGCCTCCATTCTACCTTCCTGTTCATTGTTTTTTCCAGCCTCTGGCCCCACCCTAGGGGTGGGGGTTTTTCCTTTTCCTAGGCATGTTGGAAATGGAGAAGTTTCTCCACTTGGGAACTGAGCAATTCTTCCTGCCCACTTCCTGCATATGGAAGGTTGGGGGCCAAAGGGTCATTGAACACTTCACCCGAGAGGCTTTTGTCTTTGTCAGTATAATATTCTTCAAAAATCTATGTTTCCAGACAATGCTTTGTGCTCATAAATGTACCCCTGGTTTTCCCTTTGTTTTTGAGACATGGTCCCCAGATAAGCTACATCGATTTCCTCTTTCATTCCTGTGGCTTGTTTTAGACCAGAATGAAGCTATGTAGAACTCCCTGGCTTTGCCTTTAAAAATAGGATCTTTTCCTTCCCTTTACTTGTCCAGAGGACTGACAAGTATGACTATCTATACTTGCCTGAAGGCTATTTCATTGAACAACTGCATTTTTCAGAACTCAAATCTTCCACAGTCTTTTCAACCATTAGTGTAGGTTAAGGATTTTGTTCAGTTATTGGAACATCACAAGATCTGAAATGTCCAGATCTCTCCATTCCCCTTCACTTTTTTTTTTTTAGAACCTTAGTCTCACTATATAGCAACACCTGGCCTTGACCTTGTGGTCTCTGCTTCAGCCTCCTGGATGCTGGGGTGTGTGCCAGCACCATACCTGGCTCCCCTTTTCTTGAAGACTTGTTGGTCATTTCTTTTCTGAATGCACCTTCCTTGAAATAAATGCCTTGCCAGAAGAAACCAATGCTAACCAATGCCCACTGTCAATGTTTTGGTTTCTTACCTTTTCTCCTCCTTTGGGCCACAGTTTATTAGGCAAGGAGATCTCCTTCCTACCATTTGGCCAAATATCTTGCCTCTCTATAAAATGCATCATCTTTCTAGCTCTTAGGATTAGTTTCCTCATTGCTTTCTGGCCACCAAATCAAGGTTAGCGCTTTGCTCAAGCAGCAACCTATTTCTGGTACCAACTTCTACACAGTTAGGATGAGATGACATTCTGCTGTTAAGAAGCCTTCCCAAACTCAATGGCTTCACTCAGAAAGTTAATTTTTTTTTTGCTCATATGACTGTTCATTGTGAGTTTGATCCACACAGCCAGAACCCCATGCCTATAAACATACCATCTTGTAATTGCATATTTTTGGTTATGTGGTGAGGAAAGAGAGTATTTAATATCCTTGCACCAGTAATTAACTGGTTATTAATAGCCTAGAACTAGCTACATGTCCCTGCCTCACTATAAGGGGCTAGATTCACTCAGGAATAGAAACAAAAACTTCTGCATATATCCAAATATTAAAAGTTTTTAAGCTAATGAAGCCTAAAATAGCCCTGGCCTTGCTTTGACAAACTTACCTCATAGGACCTGGAAGACCACGTCTGTATAGGGGATTGTTGCTTTCTTCTAGAACAGGGCAGTGTGTGGAAAGAACTGATCCATCTTCTCTTCTTTTTCTCTCCTGGACTCTGTTACACACCACAAAGGGGGTCCATTTGAGCTACAATATTTACACCCTCTGCAAACAGCCCAGCCACCTTTTCTACCTAAGGCTCTATGCACTAGTACTATGGATGTAGGGGAGTCTATAGGTCTAGAGTTGGAAGGGTGATACCCCATCCAGAAATGTGTAATTTTCTCAGTGAGGTATGAGGCCAAGATATTAGAGGAGGGCCATGTATATAAGAGCAAGGAAGGCAGTGAGAGTGAGGAGGGAAAGTGTGAATAACCACAGCGTGGTGAAGTGGTCCAAAGTTGAACTGCCTGCAGAGCCCCCAGTGTGTCTGAGATACCATAAGATGTGGGGTATCATATATCGTCCACATTCGCACCCTGAAGAGAATAGGAGTTTTGCGTCACTGATGAAGTTTAGTTAAAATAAGTAAACTACTAGTGGTTTTTCTAACTTGCAAAAGTTTCTTTGTCCCTTAAAGTGAGAAGTGCTAGTGAGCGGCTTCATGCAGAAGAGGAACTTCGGTGCTCTTTGCCTAGTTTTTCTGTTTACCTCAATTATATACACACTAAACAATGCTAATAATGCATTCTCCTCCCCTCGCTGTCCCTAGATCATTCAGGAGACATCTGTAAAATTATCACTGTAAAGAAGCCTCGCAGAGTATTTGGGACAGCATATCAGTGGCTTATTGGGCAGATGCCTCGCAAGCATCGGAGAATGGCAAACCTGCCTCAGCTATTCATAAATGTGTTGCTTGGTTTTGTAAGAGAAAATATCTCCTAATCCTTAGAAATAATGCTGTATCATTAAGCTAATAATCCTACAGAAAGTTTCTCCCAATAGGTATTTACTGAATTATTATCTGGACTTTTACATGTGTCTATTGGCTAAGGAGTCTAATTTTGAAGCTTTTATCTGCAACTGAAAATTTCACTTCTCCCATCATCTTTGCCAGTTGAATGAGCCTTTTCAAGGGTAATGACGGCCATGCATTATGTCCTATACGGCCGGGCCTGACAATCGCAGTGTATGCGGCTGGAGGGTGGTTTGCTTTCTGATACAGTTCTTCCTTCGTGTTCCATCCTTTGTTTTTTGACAATTTTCTATCATTTCATGTTTGAATAAAAAATCATTTCCATTTTATAAATCATCGTTTTGGGCCAGGCATGGTGGCATATGCTTATAGTCCCTGTACTTGGAAGGCGAAGGCAGCAGACACGAGAATTCCAGGCCAGATAGGGCTACTGTTTAACAAACCCAGTCTCACAAAGCAAAGCAAAACACCCCAAATCGTTGTTTGGGCCATTTTCTTTATTAAGCTTCTATGTAACTGAAGGTGAAATCTATTGATAATTGGGGTACAACACAACATACCTTAATTTCATAATGACTGATTGCTTGAAGGGGACAGTAGAGTCTAGATGCTAATAATCTGGTCCCAAACACCAGGATCTGTCACTTGCTAGTCTGGTTCTGTACTACTTGTTAAACTTCTCAATGCCTTAGCTGCCTCCTGGATCAGATTGGGGTGATAGAGGTGGATGTATAGAGGGTTAGGAATACTAAATGCAATCATATATGTAAAATACCTATCTGGTCTCTTGGTAATTACCCAAAGGTTTATTGTTAGAGAAATGTTGAAAACATGGAATGTGAATTCAGGCAAATTGTTTAGTTATCTTACTCTGCATTTTTTGTTAAGTGAGCGATCTATGCTGTGGTAATAAGGAGAAGAAACTTTAGATCCTTTCTTAGATTTAATGTTCTTTAATGCAAGAAAAAAACCAGAATTCTTTAATCACAATTTGACATATAACTTGGTAGTAGTCTCTTACAAATGAATAAACTTTTAATATATAAATGAATGTTATTTCAGTGTTAAAATAGACAAGAGTTGGGCTGGAGAGATTGCTCAGTGGTTAAGGCACTTGCCTCCAGTGCCTAAGGCCCTGGGTTCAATTCTCTAGGACCCACATAAGCCAGACCCACAAGGTGGTGGCCCTGGGGCTGGCGCTTTCTCTCTCTCTCTCTCTCTCTCTCTCTCTCTCTCTCTCTCTCTCTCTCTCTCTGCTTGAAAATGAATAAATAAAATATTTTTTTAAAATAGACAAGGGTTTAATGACAGGGTTTGAGGGGTGTCTGTGAAAGAGTAATGAAGGATCTTTATGACAATGCAACTGGTCTCTTGACTGCTGATGTGAGCCTTCTGTGTGATAAAATTGTATAGAAACAAACATACCCGTCTAAGAACACTAGGGAAATTTCATACGACTGAATTGTGTTAACATAAATATCCTGGTTATGACAATGTATTCTGACAAAATGTTGCTGTTCCAGGAAATGGAGTAAAGACGGAATCTATACAAAAGTCTCAAAATTACTGTTAACAAAGGCACATGTAACCATTATGTAAAGCTAACTCATAATTTTTGTTTGCTTTCAGTTTGTTCCTGCCTGATTCATACACAGTGTCACTGCCTTTTGTAAGTTGAAATTTTCATTTTTTTCAATCTTCCTCCCCAACACTTTTATTCTTATCATAGAGCAGTACATTGCCAGGAGCCCAAGAAAAACAAGTAGAGGCAGACTTTATTATCTGGTTTCTATACTATTATTTTCAGGTCTATTTTATTTTTTTCTGATGCTAGTAGAAGAGCTGTTTTAAGGAACTTTGACCTCATCTTGGGTATGTTTCTTGAGTGACTTCCAGCACTATGATAGGTGAGAAGAGCTGGTACATGGACCCCAACTTTTGGCTGTTATAGTCTTCATCCAAATCAGCCTTCTGCCCTCCTTTTCACAATAAGAGTAAATTAAAATAAAAAAGACATTTGAGCAGAATGGAGGAGGTTGACGATTAAAGGATTATTGAAGTACCTCAGCAGCTGACGGAAAAGCCTTAAGTGATTATTAAGTGGTTGTAAAACAGCATAAAAGATTTACATCTAGCAAGTAAAGTGCATGACATTTCCCTCTTGCCTTAGTCATCCACTTATTCCCACACACATCACCAACGCTCCTCAGTCCTTGATGACTCAGCTCCCTGGGTCTGGTCCACTTCTCCAAGACATATTCTTGATTTCAAGTTTTCATAGAATTCTTCCAATCGCCTGGATTCTTAGTTCCTCTGCTTCCTCTCCTTCAGGGATCTTGTCCTGTAAACTCTCCCAGCCACTTCCTCCCATGAGTGAGTTACTAGCAGTGGTGGCTTTCCCGCCATGGTTTTGATTCCTATATCAACGCATTTTCATCTCCACCTAGAGGGATTGTATTGACGGCACACCATACTTTCCTCTTAGGCCCATTCTTCCATTGTAAAGATCCTGCCCCAGCATTAACATCTCCCAGCTTTGTGAACATTTGGACAACTAATTCCTCAATAAAGTATATAATGCGTCTTTTCCTCCATGAACTTCCCGATCCTTTTCCCTTCTTCTCCCTTGCGTCTGATGATCCTATTTCCTTTCTCACCAAGAAGAATAGAAAGGGCTGGAGAGATGGCTCAGCAGTTAAGGCACTTGCCTATGGTGCCTAAGGGCCCAGGTTCAATTCCCCAGGTCTCCCACATAAGCCAGACCCACAAGTTGGTGGCCCTGGTGCTCTCTCCCCCCCCCCTGTATTTCTCTCTCTCTGTATTTCTCTGCTTGAAAATGAATAAATAAAATATTTTTTAAAAAGAAGAATAGAAATACTTGAAGGAGAACTTGTCAGTTCCTACCCACTTCATGCATCCACCTGTGTCTGTCCCCGTAGCCTACCTCTTCTCCTTCTTCTTGGATGAACCGTCTAAATCCAGTCTGATCTCATTTGTTCTTAGATTCCATCCCTTCTCACTTATCCAAGGACATTTCTGCAGTCGTTGTCCCTTCTCTTTCCATTTTACTTAAAAAAAAAAGAGTTGCTTTCCTCTCTATCACTCTACTTAATACCCTGTTTTCTTTGACACAGTTTCTAAATCTTTCTCCCCAGTCTGTCTCGATCCCATTTCTGTTGGCTGCTGGTCCCCACCATTCCATCAGCATGCTCGTAAGTGTCACCAGTGACTTCCATTTGTGAACCAGCATTAGTTCTCAGCCCTCAGCTCCTCTGACCCCATTGATGACACTGCTCTGTTAATTACTTGCTTCCTTGTCTTCTGAGTCTTCGAACTTTGCCAATGGCATTCCTGTTGCCCTGACAACTCATACCCATCTCTCTTCAGATACCTCCAAACATAGATATCGCAGTGCATAGACTTTGGACTTCATTCCTATCTTTCGTCACTCCCTAGATGGACTCATTCATTTCCCTGGGTGTCAACACACATATTTATTAGAAACCACCCAACTCCAGTGTGAACCTCTCTCTTGAACTCAAGGTTCGGATGGCCAATCATGAGGTGTCTGATGGTCATCTCACACCTGCCATGGCAACATCTGAGGTCCTGTTTCCTGCTGTGTCTCCTTGATCTTAGCAAGTGGCAGCTAATCTCCAGTGGCTTAGACTACATGCTCCTGGAACTGTTCTTGTCTTTTCTTTCTCTCCTGCACCATACATCCAGCTGTCAGGAGATGCTGTGGGCTCTACCTTATGCATATCTTGGACTATCTCTCCCCCATGATGCCAGGCTTGGGCAAAGCTTCATTACCTGCTTGTTACAGCAGCGTGTCTATGCTTTGTACTCTCTCCCCTATAACTCATCCACCAAACCGCAGCCAAATCAGGTATTTAAAACTGAGTCTGATCATGTTACTTTCTGGTTCCAACATATGCAGCACTTCCTGTCTCACAGAGGCTTATCAGCTCCTATAGGGTATGTCCCCCCCCCATCTTTTTCTGCTCATCTCCTTGGTCATCCAGCTTTTTTACTCCCATGTCAGGTTTTACATTTGCATTTCCTACAAATAACCACATGACTGGTTCCCCTACTCCCATCTGACCATCCCTACAATTTCAGATCTTCTATTGTTCTGTAAGTAGCAGGTGGAACTCTGAACAGTACTTCAGCATGAGTAAAAATGAGCTCTGGATGATAGGCTGTTTTGGCCTTCCATGAAAAATCTTAAAAGTAAGCTATAAGCTATTAAAGACAGGTCATAAAACTTTTTTTTTTTAAGAATCAGAAAATGTTTTAGGCTTTGGAGGGCATGTGGTCTCTGTTGTAACTACCTTGTCCTGCCATTGTCATTTGAAAACATCCATGTACAATATGTAAATGAATGGAGGTGGCCATATTTTAATAAAATTTTATTTATAGAAATAGGCAATGGGCCAGATTTGGTCTATGGGCCATAGTTTGCAGACTCTTGGTTTAAAGAATTAAATTGTTTTTACTAGCTTAACTGCATGTCAGAACCAAATTCAAGGATTTTTTTTTTAAATTTAAAAATCCAGCCATCAGGGCTGGAGAGATGGCTCAGCAGTTAAGGCATTTACCTGCAAAGCTTAACAACCCAGGTTTGATTTCCCAGTACCCAAGTAAAGCCAGCACAAAGTGGCACATGTATCTGGAGTTTGTTTGCAGTGGCTGGAGGCCCTGGTACACTCATTGTCTCTGTCTTTCTGCTATCTCTCTGCTTTCAAATAAATATTTTTTAAAATGCAGCAGTCAATAAAATAGTTTGAAAGTCCCTAAAATATATGGAAGCAAATACACTTCAAACTAACTCAATGGTGAAAGAAATTTCAAAAAAATTTTAAATACTTTAAACTATCTGAAAAATTTTAAAAAGTTATTAAAATGTGAGATGCCACTAATGCAGTGTTTAGAGGAAAATTCATAGCATCGAATGCATAGAAAAGATCTAAAGATTATAATGCCATTTTCTACTTTGGGATATTAGAAAAAGAATAGGACTGGGGGAGATGGCTCAGTGGGTAAGGAAGGCACTTGCTGTGCAATCCTGGGAAGTGAGTTCAGATCCCCAGAACCCACATAAAACTGAAGAGGTAACAATTCTCTGTAATCCCAGCATGCTTGTAGTGAGATGGGGTGTGGAAATAGGATCATCTCCCAAAGCTGTCAGGTCAGGTATCCTGGGTCAGACAGGAGGGGACAGTCAAGAGCCCGTGCCTCAAAGAAGGTGGAGGTGAGGACTGGCCCTGGAGGTTCTCCACTAACCTCCGCTCACTCCATGCTAAATGAGTGTCTGCATACACACACACACACACACACACACACACACACACACACACACACAGAGAGAGAGAGAGAGAGAGAGAGAGAGAGACAGGGACAGGGAGACAGAGAGAACGAGCTGTGGATAATTTTTTTTTTAAAGAAAGTGAAAATGAAAATTAGAGTTCCAGTCAACGAGATTGAAAATGGGAAAACAGTGAAGTAAAAGCAACAGAATGAAAGGCTGATTCTTTGAAAACATCAGTTAAATGATAAATCTCCAGCCAGGCAGCCCAGGGAAGGAACACACAATTTACCAGTTGTAGAATGCTGTGGTCTAATGAGGGAATACTACAGCAATTTCTTGCCCGTAAATTTGATAAAGTTTATATTTTTATTTAAAAGCAACTTTGTTTTAACAAGTTCTACATTGATTTGATTTTCAACATTTATGGTAATCAATTATTGAACATTTGTTCTTTGTCAACTCTGGGTTTTACAAGTGTTCTAATTTGAGCCTTCACAAACCTTATGAGATAAAATATTATTCCTCATTTATAGATGAGAATGTTGAAGTTCTGGCAGGTTTTTAGTTTATAAAATTACTGATAGGTAACAGTATTAAACAGAATTTAATTTAATAAGAATTTAATTTAAGGTTTAGACAGAATTTAAATGTGATCTCTGTGTCTCCAGAGTCCTTGCTCTTAAAACACCACCAGATCAGTGGAAGTATCCAGCCCATTGGACTTGATAGTCAATTATGATTGCTTTTTTAATAAAGCTATAGAAAGAACTTCCCTGCCTGCCTACTGTAGCCACAGGACAGAGTAACTAAGTATAATGGAAATGGTGTGAGTTTAGAGACAGAACACTTGAACTTTTAACCTTGAATACATACATACATACATATATATATATATATATATATATATACATACATATATTCATTCCTGAAAGATACATAAACAAATTGATGAGTGTGTTTGGCCATCTGCCATAGACTTTCTTTAGGTAGTAGATTTTCTGAGTACTTTTGCAAAATAATTTCATTTCTAGGAATGTAGTGAGTTTCCAGAGAACCCCTGCTGAATCAGTAACCCATGGTTATATGTGGTTCTTTCTTAAGACTAGCTTTCTTTAATGAGGTAACAGTGTTTGAGGAATGTTAATTTCACAGTACCTTCTGAAGGAATTCTTGACAGATAATTTCCAGCTCTATTTTGGAAGATTAGGCAGACATGTTACAAAATATCACTGAAGCCCAAAGTCAGTGGATGCCAGAGTTAGCTTTAATGTTTTTAACTTAGTGGTCAGATTGCCTTGGTTACAAGCTGCCTTTCCTGTTCATTTTATAGTTTTGTCTCCCCTTCCTCCCCACCCTGTTCCTTTCCTTCCTTCATTTTCTGAGACAGAGTCTCATTGTGCAACCCAGGCTGGCTTTCAATCCCTAATCCTCCTGCCTCAGCCTCTCAAGTGCTGGAATTACAGGCCTGCACCACCACAGCCTGTGTTTTCCAAGTGGATTTCTTTCCCACCCTGAAAAGAAATGAAAGCCTTTCCTTCTTGTGGTCTTCTTAGTACCCTCCTCAGAGCCCTCCTTAGAGCAGAGCGGCACCTTTGGCCATCAGAGATGACCAAGTCAGTGAATTGATGGCCCTGGAGGTCTGTGGTAAACCCCAGAGTCAGTACTACAGTTTGTAATTGAGCGTGTGGGCAGGGTGTGTTCTGTGTCAAGAAATGGCTTCTCCATACCTTTCATTCCAATATTGTTTATTTTCTTTTCAGTTTAGGAATTCTGAACTCATCCATTCACATGTTTACTCAGGATGAGTGACAGAAATGGCCTGGGCCACAATAAGATGAATACATTTCCTTATAGGCTTTAGTGAAGGTTGTCAAAGAAGCAGTTCTGAATCCAAGGGCGAGTTTGGAAACCTTTTAATGATGTTTGTTCAGCGCAGATGACCTATTGGGAAAGGATTTTCCCGCTCCCTCTCCTTACCCTGGCCCTGGCTAGCCCTTCCCATTCCCACAAGTTCACACACCAGTCCTTCTCACACAGACCTTCATTTAGGAGCCTGGTTTCCCAGTCTTGGCGGCTCCCTGGATCAGAGGAGAAAAGCTAACTTCCACTGATCGCTGTTCATATCTTTGTTTTGCAAAGTTTACACAAACCGAACTCCATCTTTAGGCTGTGTGGAGTTCCCTGGACGTCACACATTTGAGAAGCCATAGAAACAAGAGCTTTCAGTCCAGGATGCAGCAGCAGATTTCTGGGTGTGACAGCTTAGCTCTACCACAGGCGGGAATTGAGGAGCACCATTGACCTGCACCCTTACAACTCTTAGACTGGGAATAAAGTTTCCAGGGAGTTGGTGGTCAGTGTCATGAAGGAAACTGCAGACTGTTAAGTGAGACCATCACTCCACTGGTGAGGTTCAGGAGCATAGAGGAAGAGAGGAAGAATGAGAAGTTTATTTATGGAATGTCAGGGGACCATTGAGGCTCAGCAGGCCCCCAGAGCCGAGGACTTTCCTCTCTCTCTGACCTTGGAGTAGCTGGCCAGCAGTATATTATGCCTGGCGATTGTGCTGGTTTGTCTTGGTTAGCATTCGGGACTGTCACTGGAATGTAGGAAACGGATGAATTTGAATTGAACCACGAGGTGGTCTGCCTGGGCCCTTTCTGGGTCTCAAGGAGACCTGTGGACCTGTGGCTGTTTGTCTGGGCTGGGCCTCATGAAAGCAATGGAGGGAGAGAGAGGTGGGCCTTTGATCCCTTTGTCGAAGCTGCTCCCTGGGAACTTGCTGAAATCAATGCCCTGTTTTCCTGAAGGAATGAATGGCTCTGCCTAGCGAGCTTTGTGAAGCCATGGGGAATTCACTGCCGTGTTTATTGACAGCTGAAAAGGAGCGCATGGGGTGGAATGGACCTTCTTGTGAAAACCAGGCGCAGGGAAAATTAGACCTCAATTTAACACAGAGGAATTTGGAAATTCACCCCAAAGGAGATGGAGTTTCTCATGCTTACATTAGAATGACTCAAGTTTGGAGCTAGTGTGCAATGAACAATGGAGGTTTTGTCACAACTATGCTATAAGTAGGAATATGGTATGCATAATAAATAACACTAAGTAGAAGTTGATTCAACAGATTAAGACAAATGGAAACCATGATAGTCAAATGCTGCTTTTAGTTTTGCTTTGAAAAGAAGTGATATTTAAATTAAGCATTAATATTACATAGGGACTCTCTAAAGACGCTATTCTGCTTACTTATGTTTCAAAACACCCTTGAACTTGAGATCTAAGTTCATGCGCATGATTCGAGCCATTCCGTGTTTCACACACTTCGGGAGAACATTACAATAATACAGTTTTTTAAAAAAAGTTTGTGGTGCTCTTGGGATATTGTAAGTGGAAATGTGTGTCAAAAATAAACGAAACTTGCTATTAGACCAAGCTAGCATGTGGAATTACAATAGTTCATAAATCTTAAGATCAGATTCTTCCTTTTAGGACACAGTAAAGAAAAAACAAAACTCCTTTTAATCACAAGGAAATAGCATGGTTCTTTCTTGACCGTCTTCCCTCACTTAATTTCCCAGGAAGAATTTATGGCTTTTTCCTTTGGCCCCAGCCCTTTGTGCACACCTCGATTATAGCACTTAGCACATTACCCCATGGCTCTTTGTTTAGGTGTATTCTTTTAGCTGGAAGTAAAGCAGCTGTGTGGGATTCATTTTTATATCTCTAAGCCCAGCAAAGCTCTAGGCTCAGTAAATGCAGCCGAATGAATGGGGATTGATGGCTCCCTGTACATTCCTAGGAATGTAATTACTTATCCAGGCTTCAACTGCAAACACTAAATTTTAGGAAAACCTGATTGGTCTATTCTTACCTGATTGGTGCTGTCGCTTTAAAAAGAAAAAAAGCTTTCCTTTTTAGAGAATTAGTGCACACTTTTTTTTTTTTTTTCTGCTTTAGCAGTTTTTTGTGGGCTCTGCCAGCCTTTAGGAGGAGGCACTAAAAGTGATGGCATTGTCCCTTTCAGGGCCAAGTCTCCTTTCTTAATTCTTTCCTAAAAATACCCTCTGTGTAAGGTTTAGATATTTTCATCAGCAAGATGAAAAAGATTGTAATTAGGAGTTCTGGAAACTTTGACCTGAT
Organism: Zapus hudsonius; assembly: GCA_004024765.1. Taxonomy (NCBI): domain Eukaryota; kingdom Metazoa; phylum Chordata; class Mammalia; order Rodentia; family Dipodidae; genus Zapus; species Zapus hudsonius. Next base: position 20,146 of record PVHP010000590.1, read on the forward strand.
TCAACTTAATGATCAGAATGGATAAACCTTCTATTTGTTAATGATTTAATTCTTTGATATAACGTTAATAGAAATCAGAACTTCCTCTCTAGAGTTGACGTTAACCAGACTTACTACCACGATAGATTATGATCCCTTTATCAAAGGAAGCAGCAACAAAGTTTGCTCCTCAGTGAGAAATGAAAAGGAAATTTTAGCTCATTAAGACTGACTTCTCTGACTGAAGAGGGTTCGAAGACAAACCCAAATTCTGAACTTGAGTTATAATTGATTTCTTTTTCAAGTCTGAGCTTTAAGGGAGAAAGAATTCTCAATATTCTTTAGGGAAATCACATCCTAAAACCATAATGGAAATTTTTAGAAAACGTTAGGGGAGTAAATGAGCACACAGTCCAGAAATGGCCAGCGGTTTCTTCTCATGTTTGCTTTAGTTTCCTACCAACGTTCTTTTTAAAGAAATCTGTTTGGATTTCTGTTTTGCTTCCAGGTGGGAAATAGAGACTCATGAATGTAGTAGTTGTGTAGGAATCCAGCCGAAGGATGGGAGCTGGTTTGGGTGGTAAAAATGGGATAGGTTCAGCAGGCCGAGCTTTTAGAATCCTTCGAAACAGGACTATCATCACCATGGCCTTGATCATTGACAGACGCTTACCTCCATGGCCGCTCACTTGTAGATAAGAAAGCATTAAGCATAGCACTTGGGTTTTTATAACTTGGTCACTCAGTCCTACTTCCTGGAGGTAATTTCATGTGACATCATACCACAATAGTAGAGGACGGAGGAAATCCAACCGTGCTTTTCCATATACTATTTCAACTCTCAGCAGTGAGGCATGTCTTTGTCTGTATTTATAGAACTATATACAGCCAAGGAAGTCCCTAACAACTGTGGGCTTCCTGTGTTTACAGAATCAGGTAACTTCAACTGTGGGGTTCTCTATGAAAGGGCCATATTTTTTTTTCTTTCTTAGCCTGGAGGCTGCTGTAATAGCAAAGAATAATTTCAAGTCATTTAAGAGTCAGTTCCTCAGAATAGGTTTGGGAATTACACACACACACACACACACACACACACACACACACACACACACACAGAGTTACTGCTTGAGTATGTTAGTGTGTCTAAGCAGACATCCCTTCATCCCTTCCCTGTGATCATTGACAACGAGACATCTTCCTTAACCCACTGGGTCAAATTGCAAGAAAGGCTGTTCTAAAATTTAAAAAGACTGAAGAATTATGTGTAAGGTCAGATGTTACTACTGTGAAGATCTTCTGCAATCTCTTGATACCTAGTTACTTATAAACAGTTGTCAGTATTTTAATGAGGCTGTTAAAATATTTCGTATGTGTTCTGTAGTTTAAATGTCTATTTTGAAACATTACTTCTTGTCATCTTCAGTAGTGTAAGACCTCAGCCTAAGGGTGTGTGTGTGGGGGGTCAGCAGCAACTTAACTTATATCCAAAATGTTATACCAATAGCATCAGTAGAATTCAAATTGATAATGTTTTACTATTAAAAAACAAAACACCGGAGCCTTTTCAAACTGCATAAATGTGTACCAGGCAGGGAAGGAGTTTCTTCTGTTTGGTTCTCAGACTTTCAGGCGCTTCTGGAAGTGACAGTTTTCTGCCTGTGGGGATGGGTCAAAATTGTTATGGATATATTTTTTGGTCTTCATTTGTTTTTCCACGGATGAGTATATTCAGATCTTTTTCAGTCTTTAAACATTCCACTCCTGCCTTCTCTTTCATCCTCAGGCCATCTCCTTCCTTTCCCTCCTCTCAGGTTGAATTATTGGGAATGTTCCAGGTCAAATCCTGTCCTCCAGGCCTGTCTCTAAAGTAGTAGCTTTGTCTTAGAAAACAATTGGAGTTATGCAAAGGTTGGGAGGTTTTGATTGGATAGTTTGCATGGAGTGGCCTGGGCTTGCCCATTCTTACTCACCCCTGCGTGCCCTCCTTGGCCTGCTCAGACACTTCTTTTCCCAAAGGATAGTCTACACAGTGAAGGGGATCATCATCTCATTTCTCCTTGAGGCTATGAACTATTTTCATTGTAGTTCCTAAAAGGTAATTGTAATCCTTGAGTATTTCCTGCCCACAAGACTCTCCTCAGATCCTCTCCAGAAATCCCCAAAGGCTTGTGTGTTCTAGGTGGGTCATTGTCTTCATCTCCCAGCCCAGGACCCGAGATAGTGACTCAGGAGATTTCAGGTGGCAGGAGGATTTGAACCTCTGCTTCCTGAAGCCCTTGACCATGCTCTTAACCACGTGGCTTATTGCCTCACTAAACCCAAGAACACTTTCAGCTGCTAAAATGCTGGAATCCACGTGACATGTGATGGAGACATTGCTGACATCTCTGACCTCACATTCTGCTGAGGTAGATTTCCCCTTAATCTGTTTTCTTTTACCCTTTATTTATTTGTGCATGTGTGTGTGCGCACATGACCATGTCCGGATTTCTTGCTGCTGCAAACAAATGCTTGTTAAGCGTTATATGGGTAGCACTGAACCTAGGCCATCAGGCTTTGCAACCAAGTGCCTTTAACCACTGAGCCTCTTCCCAACCCCCCCTTTTAATTCTTTCTCTAACTTTGTATTGATGTGTCCTCTCTAGGGTTGCTCTCATACCTGACGTGGCATTGTCTGCTTTGGGTCTCATCCATCCGTACCTCACCTGGAAAGGTAAAAATTGTCAGAAAGGCTTGGTCTCCACCAAGCCCTCAGATGCCAACCCACTCAGCTCTCAATCCTTGAATCTAGTCCTTTTTTCTCTCTGATGGGCGCCTACACTGAAGCATCCTGCTTTGCACACAGTAGAAGGGGATGTTATAACATTTCAGAAAACACTGACTATCAGGTTTTGCGTTTGAGGAGCTCCAAGCTTTGAGAGGAAAATAGAATTGAGGATAAAGGCTTGGAATTTATAAAACCCCATTAAAAACTCAAGAGACCATGCTAAGAACATCAATGCTATTTATTCATGTTAAGTTATAAATAATGGATATTGTCCAGTTGGTTTTTATATATCATGACTTACGTACTCAACTTTGTAATCTCCTCTTATATTTTAAAAAGATGTTTTAAAATTGCTTTATATTAAAAGAACCGATACTAGGAAAGACATCGAGGAGGAATTATCCTCCATTTAGGATCATCTACCTAGAAGCTAGAGAGATGTATCAATATTAGAGAAAGCGCAAGGATGTGTATCTGAATCTGGGTCCCCAGAACCCAAGTAAAGCCAGATGCAATAGTGTGAGCATCTGTAATCCCAGTATGTCTATATCAGGAAGGGAGGTGGAGTCACATGGCTCCCCTAGAAGTTCAAGGGCCAGCTAGCCTGGGGAATGCAGGAATGAATGAAGGATCCAGTCCCAAGCAAAGTAGAAAGTGTGGTTCAACACTCTAATCTCAACACACATGCCTGGGCATGCATCCAAACTCACCTATATAATCACAAACACACACAGAAAAAAACAGCCTAAAGAATATGACATATCTGGTGTAATATATTATAAAAGCCTGTAAATCATCCTCCCCACTTCCCAATATGGGGGGCACCTCCATTTGCATACATTCTGTCCAAATTTCCTACAGTTATGAAATAGGTGAGTGAGTGTTTATTTGGAGGAATTCTTGGTTGGCAGAGTTGTCCTCATGAGAAGTTTTTATTTCTTGGTTTCTACCATTCATGTGGAAGATGAAATTTTACTTTAACCACTCCTTTCAAAATAATGATCCCCGATTCTAGCCTTAGATTTCCTCTCCTCTCCAACATTTTTGTGGCTTTTTCCACATAGCATGTATTCTCTGTCCAACCCATTTCACCCTAAAGCAATGCGCCCCTTGCTTTGCGGCGCTCAGCCTATTGCTTTAACCATAACTCTTGGCCTCCTTCCCACACACACATTTTCTTTTTTCAAAACATTCTTGACTGTGATGCCTTTTTTTTTTTTTAATTCTAGGCTTTGAAAGTTTTTTCACAATCCATCTGAGCTTGATGGTTTTTCCCTCCTAAACTCCAAGAGAGAGGGGGGCCCCGATCCCCATTTTACAGCAGAGGAGAGACTTGGGTTTAGAGAAGAACCTATGCACCTTGGCTAAGGTCACACATCATATTAAAGTCAGCATTCAAACCTAGAATCACCCAACTCTTAGGCTAGTGCTGTTTCTGCTATACCACGTGGTCTTGCCTGTCTTATGATTTGTTTAGAAACTCTTACTTGATCTTACTTGATTAGTTCTTTTTTGTTGTTGTTGTTTTGAGACAGGGTCTCATGTAGCCCATGCTAGCCGAGAACTCACTATGTAGCCAAGGATGACCCTAAACTTCTGAGCCTCCTGCCTCCACCTCCCAATTGCTGGGATTCTAGGCATTACCCAGTTTATACCCAAGGCCTCATGCATGCTAAGTAAGCACTCTCCTAATTGAACTACATCCTCACTCCTTGATTAGGTCTTTAACCATAGGACTAAAACCTATATTAAATAGAGATGTAGCCCACACAGTGGAATGAGGTATAATAAAATACAGTTTTAGATAAGAAAAGTTATTATCTGAGGAGTCCCTTCACCATGAGCAAATTAAACAAAACACAAAGTGAAAAGGAGGTGGTGGCTCCTGCCTTTAATCTCTGCACTTGGGAAGCTGAACCAGCAGCATTGCCATGAGTTCAAGACCAGCCTGCCTTCCACATACAAAACAAAATGAAAATGAGGGCAATGGACAGCAGCAGAGGAAAATATTATGTATTATTAAACTCCGCAAATACAGCACATTTCTCTCTTGGTGCTTAAAATAATCCTAGAAACCATCCATTTTACACTGTAACATGCATACTTTATTCAGGCAACAACCTAATTGATCCATTATGATGCATTTCCCAAGGTAATTATTTTCCCTTTTTGTTTCAGCTGTAGGAATTAACAGTGATTCATAAAACACACACATGCACTCACCCTGTGAATTAGAACCACATCCCCATCATAATCAGTTCGTGTTGTTTTCCTAAAATGGTTCTCGTTTGGCCCATCTTGTCCATTTGAAGTATTTAAGAGTTGCTAGGTCTGCCAGGCGTGGTGGCGCACGCCTTTAATCCCAGCACTCAGGAGGCAGAGGTAGGAGGATCATCATGAGTTCAAGGCCACCCTGAGA
>PVHP010000590.1:25410-92357 GCA_004024765.1 Zapus hudsonius
AAAAAAAAAAAAAAAAAAAAAAAAGTTATATAGAGAAACTACAGGTTATAACATTGACTCTTTCCGGGAAGTTTTTTTTTGTTGGTTAGATTTGCTGTGGAAATGACTGTTTACCTGTGTGGGCAGATGTGACTAGAAGTTCAAGGGCATGCTCTATGTCAAGGTCTCTTTCCTATGACACAAGCCTGAACATACTGCTCTCCTCATTAAAACCTTGGCCTCTTGGTTGCAGCAGATAGAAACCATTGGGACCATTGAAAAATTCCAAGCAGGCCAGTGACAGGAACATAGCTGCACATTAGAAGAATCACGCTGACAGGAGCATTGTGGTGAGAGCGAAGGGGAATCAGTCCAAGAACACAGAGGCAGGGGTGCAAGTGTGGATCTCAGGGCTTCAGCTCACAGAAATCATCCTCCACACTGACTTGGCTCTTGGTTCCTGTTCTTCAGGCTCGAGGGAAATTTCAACAAGCAAAACCACAGAAAAGTTTAGTTTGAACCACCAGAGTGGATGGACCTTTCTCTAGCATCCCCCTGTCCCTCTTTTCATGGTTTTGGGTACCAAAGATGTAAAAGTAACCATCTGTAAATGGCCACCCTTGTTAGGTTGAGCGGTACCAGCTAAGCAACTCTGTCTCTTTCCTTCTCTGAAGCAGGTGCCAACAGAGGCGAGGCCCTTGTGTGATCAGAGTGGCCCCCATGCTGCCTGCCTGCCCAACACCACTCCCTTCCATATTCTCCTTCTGTGAGAACACTTTAACACGTGTGCCCCTCACCCTTGAGAACAAAGCAAACGGCTGAGGCTTTAGTCTAGACTTCGTGGAGCCATCTTGGCAAACTCTACTCTGCGAGTAGTATTGCTCCCCATGGAAATTCTCCTTCCCCAGGTCATCTTCCCACCAGATGAGCCCCCCACCACCACGCCACATGCCCTTCAAATGTAGCCATGGGCCCACGGATCAGGAAAGTGGAGATCTTGCCTGTGTGAAGTCCAGCAGTTCTGTCACTCAGAGATGGTTGACTCATCTGTGATGGTACCTTGGCTCATTCAAAACCCCGTCTTCATTTTTCAACAAGGCCTCCTTAAGCCTCTCCTAAAGGCCTCAGACACTGAGCCATAAAGCAGAAGTGGAATTTGCTTGGAGGATCTGACTGACCTCAAAGCCAGGCTCCCCCACCCCACCCCCACAGGAGTGTCATTAGCGCCCATCATCCCTGCAGTGTCTTTGAATCAGCATCGCTTTCTCAGATATTTCCTTTCTCCTAGGGAGAGACTCCCCTCCCTCCCACCTGCCCCAAACACCTTACTTGGGTGCCATCATTTCCATCGTAGGGAAATCGACAGGCCACTCCTGTGCCCAAGTTCAGAAACTGGTTTTCCTCAAGCCTCCTGCTGCTCCAGCCTCCCCCGCCCCCCTGGGTTTTTGTTTGTTTGTTTGTTTTTAGCAATTCAGAACTTAAGATAAAGGCCTTAAGGATAACTCTGTTTGTGTCTCCCTTTCTAGGCATTTGCATGGGAATCAGAGGTGTTAATCTTCTGTGTGCTCTTAACATCTGCTCTGTTATGGTCTCCCTTCTCTTTCTGCCCTGGGGAACTAAAGCACTGGGTTACCCCTCCCCCATCCCTTCAACCCACCCCATCACCCGCTCCTCCACAGTCTGAGTTTCTCACTTCAAACCCAGGCACCCTCTCTGTGAAAAACAGTTGGCTCTTATCCCAGAGGTCATAGCTAGTCTACAGCACAGAGAGGCAGGATTCTAAGATTCCTGGTACCTTATCGAGGTACCCATAAATCTGCATGCTGCTGCATGAGGTCACTGAGATTGTTGTACCCCATGGTGGCAACCTAGCATATGTCATCCAGGTCAGTTTTTGGTGCCCCCCTTTCCCTGGCAGGGTATTTCCTTGAACTTAGATTTCCATGGCGCCTGGAAGGTGAGGAACTTGCCTCTGTCCTTCCATAATTCATTGTAGTGATGTCTTGAGGCTTTGCAGCTGTTGGCCTCAGTGCTGGGAATGGAAGTTGGAGATCAGGCTAAAGTTGGCCTTCCTCCCGAGCATGGGCGCTCCCACACAGCTCTCCTGTCAGGGATCCCAGCCCCTGCCCAGGGGAGCAGGGCAGGGCCCCCTTGTTGGGGCTGTCAGATTTCCTATTCCATTCTAGCTGGGGTGGGAGGGGGGAAGCAGGCTGAGGGCAAGGCTGTTTTCCCTCTCCTCTGCCTTCCCCTGCTCAGCTCCCGCAAATCTTGCAGGATTTCTGCATGGGGGTTAGATGGTAACAGAGACTTTAGGCCCCTTTGCCTTCAGCCGGGAGAAAATAGAAGAGATTGGAAGCTTCTTTAAAATAAGCTAGAGGGGGGACATGGTTGAAAGGGAAAAGTCTCCCATGCTGAGTAGTGGACGTAGGAAAGGCAGAGCACATGGGAGCAGAGCGAACTATGGAAGCTGAAGGAAGGAAACAGACTTGAGAGGCGCTAACTCACAGGATGTGTACTGCCTGATCCATATGAGAAATCTTGTATGACCCCAGAATCCCCGACTTTGTGGAGGCTGGGGGGTTAGAGTGAAGGGTTTTTCTTTCAGATCAACCACTCTGGATTCACACCCCAGTCCAGCTATTTGCTGGTTACAAGGCCAAGCCTTCCTTTGTCCAGAAGTAAAATAACATGACCACTTCTTACTCATAAGCTTTTCAGGGTGTTAAGTCCACTTGGCCATAACCCGTGAGCTTCCAGGGACCTGCGGCTGTTACATAGCGGTGCTGCTCACTAACTCAGGTGGTACTGGGCAGGAGGCAGCAGAGAGGGCTGGAGTGGAGGGGCAAAGGCAAGGAGATGTTTTTATCCAGAAGTTGAACTTGAGTTTAGGGTTGACCATAGTGCTCTGGGAGGTTTCTGACCTCAGGAAGTCGTTGAGACCTTAGGTTGTGAATGAGGTCCCTGCAATGTGAGAGTAGAGTCCCATACCGGGCCCACAGAGCCATTGAAATGTCACATGACCCTTCAGCAACATGCCTTGTTTGAGACTCCATGATAAAATCTCCATGTTCACCCTGAGCAGACCATCTCTCTGTAGGACTTACTTATCCATATGGTACTCCATCAGAGGATGCCTTTCTGTTTGGAGCTTTTCATAAACAAACCTTTGCACATCTTCAACCGAAAGGACTGAATACCAGCGTTAGGGGTCGTCCAATTCTTTCCCACTGAAATCATTTAGAAATAAGTCAGTCTGAAGAATTCCCTTTAAGTAAAACCAGGAGTAGCTAAAAATGAAGGGGCTGCAACTGGAAGAAATCCTTTTGTTCAGTTTGGGTTTTAGTGAGTGCTCAGCAGGCCACTAACCCAGTTCATTAACTGAGAAAAAGGCACTTTCTGAAATGCTGCCCTCCGAAGCCATGGGGCCTAGAGGAAAGCACTGTGATGGTGGCAACATCTAGAGAGCATTACTCTAGAGTTATGAAACTTTACTCTTTGTCCATGAATGGCTTCCATCCAAACAATTCCATTGGAAATAATTAATGGATCAATTTACCACGTGCCAACCCCTTCCTAGAAAAAAATGTGATCGTTTTCTGACTATTCTGGACCTCAGATTTGTTTACTTTTTTAAGGTTTTTTTTTTTTTTAGCCACATGCTTTAAAAAATAATTGACATTTGAAAACCACTTTCTCCACTTTTTAAAATTAAATCCTGACCTGAAAGGCAGTCTGCAAGTAGCATCCTGTCAAACCTAGACAGAGTTATTTCTCCTGCTGGTCTGTCTGTCTCCTCCATTATATTACACTGTCATGCACAGCTCAGGATTGTCCCCGGCTGGGCCTGCTGCTTTGGGCGGGACCTCCATTGCATTGTTCACTCCATTCCTGTGAGGCCTGCTGAGAGGGCAGGTGGGAATGTCTGAGGGGCTCAGTCCCCTCCCTTCCAGGGCTCCCCACTCCCACTGAACAGCCGAAGAATAAACTCCTATGTGAGCCCTCGGAGGCCAAGTATTGTTGAATTCAGAAAGGAATCTCTTTCTTTTTGTGATGATTTGAATATTTTAACAATGAAGCCAGGCTACAGAAACTGCTTGGTTTGTGTAAAGCAGATCCCTTCCTGGGAAGCAGGAGAGAGTCCCCTCCTCTTTGAATCCATAATTGGTATTGTCCACTTGAGAGATGGGCAGACACAAGGGAGAAAATTACCCAGAATCCTTTTATGTTCTTGATTTAGTGTGTTTTAAAACTCTTGAAGTAAAGTTAAGACAAGCCTTTGGGGACCACCCAACTAAACTACCATAGTTGAGTAGAGAGCTTTGGAGAGGTAGACCAGGTAGACAGTTTGTATCTATATATGCAAAACAAAGGGTGGATACATAGAAAACAAAGTGAGTCACATAAATAACCTGTTCCCCTCTAGCTTTTCCCTGGACTATAGTGAATTGTCTTTTTGTTATTTGTCTGAAGAAGGCCGCTTGTAATTTAAGAGGATGTTGTACAAAATAAATACATAGCTTTTGTGATTAAATTATGAGAAGAAAGCAGGCAGTCCAGAGAAGAAACCCCTTAGGTGAGGTCCCATGTCCTCTGCCTCATAATTGATGACTTTATGCAGGCGAAGACGATCTGTAGGTGTTTCCTAAGATCTGCTGGTTGGAATAGTCTTAGTGGGAAAAGGCCAAGTTTTAGGATGAGTACGTGGCCAGGGATGCAGGTTTGTCAGTGCGGTCAGAGTTCAGTGGTACAAGGCTTGGCTGATAGGGAGACCTCTGAGGATTTGGTGAACTCAGCAGTCCACACTCCTGAACCCAGTAGCCTAGGAATCTGTATCTGTTCAAGTTTGCCCTGTTAATTGTAATGTATAACCAGACATCCAGTTTGTAGATGCCACCCTTTTTTATCCTGTAAATATGACAAATGGATATGTTTCCATGAAGCTTGGGTTAAAGGCATGCCACCTCCCATGCCACCTTGTTACCCCTTTCCTTCAAATTATAATTCCTCTTGAGTTCTGTTACTATATAGATTTGCATACCTGTTTTATGACATTTTAATATTGTTGGTTTAAAAGAAACATCATTTCCTCCGAGTGCTGTTTTGAATGTTTGATGTAAGCAATTCCATGTTTATTTTTTTTTCTCTCCTTGCAAAAAGCAGGGGAAAACTTGAGAGTTCTAATCCAATTACAAGTAGGACAAAAGAGATACCATGAGTAAAGATACCCCATAGTAGAACCCGTCTTCACACTTCAGGGGAGAGTATGTCACAGCCAAGTTCAGGTGTTAGCCTCCTGGGGAAAACGTTCTAGCTTTTCATTCACTGACAACGTCCAAAGTCTCTTCTTACAGGTTTGAGTCTTCAGACAGACTTCTGGGAGGACTCTATATCCACCTCACAGCTGACATTTCCTGTCTGTCACCCAGAAGGTATGTGAGTTTTAAAATGATTTCTGCTTGGGTGTGTTTAATATAGTTCCTTGGAAACACAGGGCTGCCTCCGGTCAGGGTGAGCTCGAAGTTCAAGGTTTAAGGCTCTAGTGATCAGTAAATGCGTTTCCCCACTACTACCCCCTCAGGTGACAAAGACACTTCAGAATTCTTCTACATTTCTTTTTTTTTTGTTAAAAAATGAGTACACTGTACATTTTAGGGGATCTGGTGATATAATTAACTTTCCATATTTTCTGCTGTCCCCTACCAGTAGCCCCAAGAATACCAGGTGGGTCCGTTTTCCACTGACAGTCCTGTCATTTCAAAAGCTTATAAGCCTCCTTTGATGACAGATGTCACTGTACTGAAGATGTGTCTGCCCTCTCCTCAAAGCAAAAGCTGAGCTTATGTTCCTAAGGACAATGCTGGTCATGTATTATCAATGCTGGGAGCCTGCTGCCCACCCATCCTGAGGCTTCATCTAGGATCACAGTGTTGAGAGCTGAATGTCAAATGTGAATATTGAGGCCTGTTAACTCTCTCTAGGGCTCTGTGTAGGAATTTATTAGACCAAATAGTATGAGAAGGCTTTAAGAGCTTAACTGAAATACTATGTTATTGTTCTAAATATATATGGATTCCTATAGACATACACTATTCATAAATATTATTCATTTATTGATTGAGAATATGAAATCTGTCCCAAGAAAACCAGCATTATTTATCAGGAATGAACATGGGCCTTGGGAGTTTAGGTTAGGGAGGCCGCAGAGGGAGGGATCTTGCCTTGTCTTTTCTGTTTATAGTGTACACGACTTTAGCGGGCAGGAGCGATAACCAGAAAGATCTGGAATATGTCTGCCCAGGGTTCAGTGGGGAGTTCATGTGCTGAAGACAGGAGGGACCAATACACCAGGTCCAGGTGGTGTCCTGAAGGGAACAGGCCCAGACAGGACCCAGTGCAAGGCTGAGGCTGTGGAGGAAGGACAGCATTGCTGTAGGCTTTGGGGAGGGGCAGCAAGCAGGCTGTGGTGAGAAATCTGGGCTTTTGGTGAGCAAGGTACCTGAGGCCCTCCAGGGCAGCCAGGAGCTGGGGAGGGCAGATGGGGGTGGCCTGCCCTGGGATGGGGGGACCACACATGTGGATTGGAAGGACAGCTACTTACAGAGTTGACATTCCTCTCCCATTGAATGGGGCATGATTATGACGGTCAGTTACACAAACAAAGGGCTCAGAACTGTGAATGGCGGGAGGAAAAAGACCGAAGGTAAAATGGAAAGGAGGCTGGCTGGCTTGCTAGTCTTCTCTCTCCCCTTAAGCTCTTCCCCTGGTTTCCTACCATTCCTTACAGGCTTCCAGAGATGCCAGTGAAAGCTTAGGATGGTTGCTGTCTTTAGTGCCACTTTATTTCAAAACAGAATCCCAACAAAATGTGTATCAGTTTAAAAAGGAAAAATAATTAAACCAAGACAATCTTTAGGGTCTGGTGATTACATATTTTTATGTTTCAAATTTATGTCTAAATAAACAGCTTGACACAGATATAATATCCTCAGTGTTTCGTATTATCACATATGTATACAGTTTCTAAGTTCTGGGTGCTCATCTATTGAAAGAACTTTTTTATTGTCCATTGCCATTTGAAAAGTGCTTGTCACATTTGTGTCTGAGGTGTTGTATTTAGCCCTGGGCTTATCTTGTGTGAGAAGAACCAGGGGAGTTTCTGAGCAGGGCTTTGAATGTAGCTCACCCCAAGAGGACAGGGTGATAGCTGGTGACATTTCTCCTTTCTGTCACCTCGTCTGTTGACACCAGGTCCTGACCTTCAGGGGCTCAGTTCTCTGTACCAGAAGGTCTCCCGTGGTGCTCTCACTGCTCTACCACTCACCCTGTGCCCTAGCCAACCTGGGATCCTGCTTGGTGTCACCCTGCCTCAAACCTCGGCTTTTCTCTTCCTCCTCCTCTACCTGCAGTCTGCCTCTCCCAGTTGACTACTCAGCCTAAGCTGGTGTCACTGGAACTCAGAGAGGTCAACAAAGATCACACCATCAGACCATCCGATGCCATGTCGCCCATCCAAGTCTCCAGCGTCTTTTTAGGATAGAATAGATTTAAGTTGCCTTCACATGGCTTTAACTCACCCATCTGGCTTCCCTTCGTCAATGACAAGGACGCTTTTCGCCTCTTCTCCATCTGAGCCTGTACCCTCACACTTCCTAAGAAGGAACCAGGCTTTTCTGCCCTTTTTGAGACAATAGTCCCTGTTGCTAATTAGAGTTCTGCTTCCTCCATGCCCTGCACTTAGAGTCCCAGGAAAAGAGATCAGTTATCAGCTATAGAAGCAGACCCTAAAGGGGTTTGAAGGCCAGTCAGCAAGGGTTTATAGGGAGGGAAGAGGGGGGATATATTTCCACTGTCACGAAGGGACAGCCTGCCTCCCTGACTCCAACTATTAGGAAATCTGCCCCTAATACCGAAGGCTTTTGTTTGGATTGGGGGGGCTTGCTTCCCACCCCTCAGCCCCCACCAGGATATCTAGTCTCCACCGTTAATAAACAGTTGCCCCATCTCGGCCTCAGAGATAATCTTGGCCATAACACTCACTGGGAGACATTCATTCGTAGGTTTCTTTCTGAAAGTTTGATTTAAGAACGCAGTGTGTGGTGGGGGAGAGGAGCAGACATAGCTCCTTCCCGGTTTCTCACCATGGACATTAAGCCTTGGCGCTGTCTGGAAATCCGAGCTGTACCAGCCCTCTCCCCTTCAGCTGTGGCGTGAGGAAGGGCAGGTGGTGGGGGGGGTTAGAGACCTGTGAGAGATGAAACCCATGCCTGGTGTCAGACCCCGCACTGCTCACTGTCCCTCCCATGATGGTGGGGCTCTTGAAGGTTACATTCTTCTCATTCCAGCTCAGACAGTGTCTCCTTGCCCCATGTCATGGGAGTCAGGGATTGGTGGGTTACATAGGCTCTTCAAACAGCTAAACAAAAAGTTATTAGTTTTTAAAGTTAGCATATAAAGTCATTGGTGCCATGATGGCATTTTCATACGTCGTTCTTACCAAAGCTCATCTTCTACTCCCCTCATCCCCACCCCCCTGCATCTCTCCGGGTCCCCTTCCTTTTCCCTAACACCCTTCTGACCTTTTCTGGTTTCATGTCTCATATGTTCTATTACCTTCTTTCCCCCCCCCCCCTTATAAATCTTTTCTCCTTTCATGGCAGCTCTTTCTGGTTTAATAACCTATGCTGCACACACACTCTCACATTAATACCTAAGATCAGTATATGAGAGACGCTATCAGATGGTAAGGAAGAAAACTACACCTGTAAAAAGCTTGTTTTCTGCTAGTGAATCAGGCAACCACAGGGTTTCCTTTGTATTATCACTCTATGGAAGTTTCTTGGGAACATCCCAACAAGTTTTAAAAATGAGGCTTAATTCTCATTTACTTTTTTTTTTTTTTCACCATAGAAAGTCCCCTTACTGTCTCACTCAGGAGGAAGCTGGGGGATTTATAGAAAGAGACTTTTTCTGTCTTTGGAGCCCTGAGAGCTACATGCCCCCACAAGCCTGCTTTCCTCTCCTTCCAGCCCTGAGTAGATAGATCTCCTAAGGGAGGCTCATTCTAGCCTGCTGTAAAGAAAGCAGACTCCTCCTTGCCCCCGGGCAAACTTACTTTACTAACCTACTGTGGGGAGGGGAAACACTGATCATCAGAGATGATCATATGAGCTTCCTGACAGGATCCCAGGCCACCCATGGAGAGCCCCAGAACCATTTATAAAGTCAGCTGGATGAGCCATGTTCCTCTTTTAAAAAACATTTAAGACAGAGACAAAGAGGCAGACAGAAAGACTCTGGGCACCCCAGGGCCTCCTGTCATTGCAAACTCAAAAAATGTGCCACTTTGTGCATCTGGCTTTAAATGGGTACTAGGGAATCGAACCAGGCTGTCAGGCTTTGCAAACAAGCACCTCTAACCATTGAGCGATTTTTCAGTCCTTGAGCCATGTTCTAAGTAGCATCTTCTTTCCTGGAGACAGAGGGCGTGTCCTTCTCTATTCTGTAATCTGGACGGACCTCAGCAACTTCATACCTTGTCTCACTGCTAGTCTGTCTTCTAGACTCCATTTAAACTCAGCTTGTCTAAAGCCAGACAACTTCTCTTTTGTTTATGCTGGGTTTTTCTCTTGGTTTTCTATCTGTACCACCCCTTTGCCTTCGTTCCACAAACTGTCACATAAGCCCAGTCTCTCCAGTTTGTACAGGTCAACAGTATTTCTTCAAAGACAGAGCAGAAGCCTACATGGCCCCTGGCCCTGCCTCTATCTCTCCCCTGTACACATTCTTGTCAGAGTTAGGAGTCAGAAAGTATCCCCTGATGTCATGGATACAGCTTATAATGATTCCTGTGCAGGCATCCTGATCATCTGGGCTTGGGGCTTCTATTTCCTTTGGGGATTTTGGCTTCTCGTAGTTTTCTGTTACTCTTTGATGCTCATGATCACGGTCTGAAGCTTTCTTTATGGCTTCTTCTCTGCTCCTCTACTTCCTCCCAAGTTGAAAGCTAGAAAGACCATCTTCCCTCCTTAGGTAGACTAGGTTCTGTGCCTCATATCTATACCCACATCAAAGTCCTTTGGAAAGTCTTTTTATCCAAGTGCCATGTGTTACGTATTCCCTGTGCCCGAAGTAGACTAGCTCCCCTTTGAACAACTGATAAATTTACAGGCTCAACTCACAGTCGAATTCCTCCCTGAAACCCACGTTGATCTACTGAGCTGGAGTTGATTGATCCCTGACCACCACATTCCTTACACATCTTGGCTTTTTATCAGTTTCATGTTCGTGTTATTTTCCTCCGTGTAAGTCATTACAGAACAATGTAGTTGTATCAGGTCTGGTAATTCTACAGGAAGAGGATCTTTGAATACATACATCCTGTCTAAGTCGTGTGTATTTCCTCTTTCCCTTTTTTTTCTGGGCATTACTTACATTTCTTTATGGCAAATACACGTTATCTTAAATTAGAGTTCTGTTTGCTGGTATTTAGAAAAAAACAATTGGTTTTGTGATTTGGTTTTTTTTTTTAAATATAACCAAATATGTGCAAAACTTTCCACTGATAATCTTCTGCGAGTGGATTATTTGGGCTCTTCTATGCATACATTCATCTGCAACTAACATAAGATTGAGCCTCTTCTAATTTTACATTTCTGTTTTGTCCCCTATTATATGGTACACAGCTTCTAGAACAATTAATGCCATATTTAATGGACCAGGGATCAATACATAAATTTGTTGTGTGGTGAAGATAGTAAGTTCTGTGTTTTTAACATAAAAATCATATCCTTCTGTGTCCTATTTCTTGGTCTAAGTATACTTTTTGGGGGGCCATTTTTTTCAGTGATTTTGCTGGTGGTCAGTGGATTGTATGAGCTGAGCTGTAAAAGGCTGCCTCATGGGTTAGTCATTAATGACCACCAGGACTGGCCCATATAGAAAACCAGTGGGCACCTTCAACACAAGCCGCATTGTCCAAAACAAAGGTACCTAAAAACAGTAGGGGAGGGAGTTCAGCCAAATTGCTGGTTCTTCATGTGTTCCCCAAGGAAGTCTGACTCAACTACCTGTTCCCAGCTCCCACTTGCAGTTCCCAACGCCTTTTATGCTGTGGTGGCTGCTTGCCTTCACACACACACACAAAAAAAGCACTGGTTTTGTTTGTTTGTTTTGTTTAGTTTTAGTTTTTTTCCACTTTCTTTTTAGGACATTAATAGTAATCATTTACTAATTAATTTTATCCCCTATTCTCCTCTCAACTACTTAGTGTTTTTTTTCATTTGGTGGTTGGTTGCTTTATTTATTTACTTATATTTATTTAGGTGCTGGGTATTGAGTCCAGAGCCTTGTGCAGACTAGATGAGTTCTCACCCTTTAAACTACATCCCCAGGCCTTGGTGATTTGATACAAATCTCACTAAACATGTACCTCAGGCGATCCTCCTACCTCTGTCCCCCAAGTTTATAGATACCTTGTCCCTCCATGTCAGCTCTCTGTTAGTTTTATGCTGGCTTTTCCTCTTTGGTGCTGTCTTTTTTTTTTCTTTTGGTGATCCCTGGCTACCTAATGATTTATGTGTCGAGTGTCATTTAAATACTGATGGAAGCTTTGTCTATACTTAAGGATTGTCACCAAGGGTCTCCTCTTCAGGTAATACAAGTGAGCCTTAAGGACCCTCATTTGCCCTTGTCTGTGGTAGAGTTTGAGGATCAGAGTGACTTGCTTTTATTCGGGGTCACCATCTTTAACTATATCATACCTACACTATTTGCAAACAGAAAGCACCCCTCCTTTTTCGAATCCATGGCTAGTGTATAAATTTGGGGTCTCTGAAGCTGAGTTTAGTCCACGGGGTAGCTTCCTCCATTTTCTCCTTGAACATTAGATGAAGACGTCACCCTCTGACTTCTTGCTTTTTAGAGGCCTCGTTTCTAAGACAATAAGAGCTTAGTCACTAGCTTAACAATTAATCACAGCTTAAAAGAATCTACAGGCGACGAACCTGATTATTTACTAGGCTGTGTTGGGAAAGCCTCCCCCAGGTAGGACAGTGAGCTTGGGATAAAGGGGCTTCAGACTGACATAGGTGAGCGAACCCCACTGTGTGCAAGAGGGACTCTTTCCTCCTTCTGGAAGAGACAGATTTTTGCCACCCAGACAAGGGCTATGGGCATTCCAGGAAGAGAAACACATCCGTGCAAGAAAAGGTAACCCATTAAGGAAACAGTGAGCAGACTATCTTGGCTTTGATCGTCTTTGAGCCACTGCAGGAGAGAGGTCTGCAGACACGACAGGATGACAGGCCTTCGAGAGCCAGCTTATGAGTTCATCCCAGGCAAGTGCCTTCTGCTGAGCGATGCGTCACCTCAAGTGTCAGGGGATTTTAGTGATAATATCTTAGTATTGGATAGCGTATATTTCATGGAAGACTGTCAAAGATTCTGACAAGTGATCGTCTGTGACTTGTGGGCAGCTTTCCTTCCGGTGACAAGGTAGACCTGCCTTCCAGGACAGGGCTTATAAAATTATCATCCAGACACATATTTGAAATAAAATTTGTGCAGATTGTTGAACGCTTGAATACCAGAGAAATGTTATTATAGAACTCCATTTTTTCCCACTTGGACATGATAAATCCCAGGCACCAGACATGTGACACATGGGTCAGGAAATACAAGGAGCTGTGAAGAGCCACATGGAATGTGAGCAGCACCGGGAAGGATTTTCTCCTGTGTCTCCTGTCAATCATTTCCTGTAACCTATTTGAATCTAGGACTCTCTAGAATTCATGGGAGCCATGCTGCCTGCCATGATCCTCCCTGCCACAGCCCCCCCCCCCGCTTCCTCAGAGCCCCACACATGTGCTTTTTAAGGGGTGACCATATGCCATGTGGGACCCAGAACTTCTGAGGCTGTCCTTGCCTGGGCCTAGTATCCCACAGGGTTGGTAATGAATGTGCAGAAGAAAAAGGTACCAAAACTAATGGATGCCTGGAGATTTGGGCTGTCTTCTTTTTTCTTCTCCTGCTGTTTCTGAATAGATTTTAAATTTGGTGATAGAGACTTGATAATCCATATCCTTCAAATAATTCATATCGAGACAAGTATACTGTCTTAAAGCTTCTTACAGCCACATAAGGTTTCTTGCTTTTCTTGTCCACAAATGGCTACATCAGAGTTTGTGAATATAAGACAAAACAAAAACTTTGTTGAGCTCCTTTTAAGATTGACTTTATCATGTGTATATGAAAATAGCCCCAGTTGGGGCTGGAGAGATGGCTCAGCAGTAAAGGCACTTGCCTCCAGTGCCTAAGGCCCTGGGTTCAATTCCCCAGGACCCACATAAGCCAGACCCACAAGGTGGTGGCCCTGGTGCGCTCTCTCTTTCTGCTTGAAAATGAATAAATGAAAATAGCCCCAGTTTTGGGGGTGTAGAGGAGACATTTAAAGTGCAGCCTTCTAATCCCCAAGAAAGTAGTGATGGAGTGACTATAAAAATGTACAGCCCCATTTCAGGAGACCCTAAGTGGAAATTTCATTTCCTCTCAGAAATGAGCCTTGCATTGTGTCACTGGAGACAATGGAAACAGAAGCCAGAAGTCCTGGGTTATTTTGAGAGTGACGAGAGACAGTTGTCCCCTTTACATGGTTGTCTTCCTGCACTGGGGAAGTCCTGGATCCGCATTTGTGCTCTGACCTCCCTGCTCACTGTTGAGTCTCCCTAGCCCCCAGGGAACACAGTCTTTCCTGACTGTTACCATATATATATATGGTCTTATTCCAGTCTGATCCTCTGTCGTCCCCAAAATAATCAGCATGAGCAGAATGAAGCAGATGGCCCCAGCCTTTGTTGGCATACTGGCTGGTCTGTGTCACTCATTCAGTATTTTTAGAACCAGGGGGACTGCAAATTATGTCCCTAGATGTTTTGGGGGGAAGACTTACTGTCTTGCCAGGGTGACAGGTGTTGAAATAATACCAAGTTTAAGATTCGAATGCACCCTGCATGTCAAGGCACAGAGAGCAGAGTGACTCTCATCAAGACCAGCGTGTTCAGTTTTCCATCTCTGTTATAATGGTGGTTGGTTTGCCAGGTAATAGAAAGTTATACTAAGTCTGTGTCGAGGATGCAGGCACAAAGCATAAGTTTGGAACCATCAGTATACAGCTTGTAACAAGTGCAAGATGAAAGAGAGATGTTGTATATATCTACTTATTTTTTTCTTAAAAAGTACCTAAGATTTGATTCTCAGCCACCAAGAATTTATAAGGGTTTTTTTTTGGGGGGGGAGAGAATTTTATTTTGGTAGAAATTTGTGATTCTATTATGAAAACATTGCAAATGTTTGCATTCTGTGGTCCCTATGTTGTATGAAATATACAAATATGGTGACTGGAATGTTACAACTATTTATGAACTTGACATGATCCCAAAGGGCTTTTCCAAGGAACCCATGAGTGTTCACGATGATGCAGCTAATGGGGCTGTGTGTCTGGAGTTGAACTTGCATTTTGTGTGAGGCTGGGTGTGTTTAACACAAACTAAAATCCATCACATGAAGTTTAAGGAAAAGATGTTCATGAGGTAAGGTAGCTAAGTAGATAACATCAAAAGGCTTGTTCTTGAACTTGTGTTTGTTGAACTTGAAGTTGGAGAAACTCTGACTCACTCTTAAGCAAGACAAGGCCATGGCTAGCTCTCTCTCATTGAACCCGGAGTCTCTGTAAGCCCTGAGGGGTAGGGGTTGTTTGCATGGATGATGTCCACCCTGGAATCTTGAATCTAGGGAAGAGGTGATTGGACAATGGGTCTTAAGGAAAAAACAAAACTTTCGGGGCCCAAAGGCAATTTTCAGAATATATAGATCTTGTGATTTCTCCTGTGCACTCATGCTGATGAGCAGTCAAGCTTGACGTCTGCTGGGGAACAAAGGGCACAGGTATTTCATTGACCACTTCGTAATTCCTTTCAATGAGAAACCTGGTATCGCTTTCCTCATAGACTTGTATTGGGCAAACTGAACCGCTTCATATGGCAAGAATATGGGTGAATAAATTTACTTAGAGAAACACAAAACACTGTATATTCCTGGAACTGTTAAGTAGAAAAAAGAAATACAGGAGCTTCCCCACCAAACCAACTCCTCCAAACTGACAAGTGCTATTTTAACTATAAAGGGAGGAAGAAGACACATTTCCCAGTTTATCATCTGTGCATGTTTTGGTCTTTTAAACCAGACCTGGAAAGAACATAGAGCAATTTGAAGTGAATGAATGTATTTTATAGTTGGCTCAGTACCATAGCCAGACTTGGCAGGGATGAAAGTGGCAGAGCTCCTGACGCCTGGCAGCCCAGACTTGCCAGGCACAGTGGGATTCTTAGAAAGAATCTGTGGCTGGGGGTGCCTCATGGGAGAGCTCAGGTGTGAGCTGAGCTCCTGAGTAGGAATGAGGGTTGGGAGGAGAGGGCATTAGGCACAGCCAGGGCAAAAACCCAGCTAAAATCTCTTAGAGCCAGATGTGGTGGCTCATGCCTCTAATCTTAGCACTCTGGAGGCTGAGGCAGGGGGATTGCTTCAAGTTCAAGGATAGGCTGGGCTACAAAGACCTGTCTCTAAACAAAGTCACACTTGGTGACAAAAGAATAAGATCATACACACTGTTAGAATCTAAACCATCAGAAAGGTTTTTTTGCCAAGATGTTGGCTGGATTCCTGTGTGACCCTCTGCTTTGGATTAGTGTGGGACCTTCAGGTCTAAACACGTAAGGTTCCAAGTGACTGCCCAGACACAAACCATCTGGGTCAGAGGGTGAGAAACATCACAAGGTTCCTGCAATTTTTATTTTGCCAATTAGCAAATGAACGCTGTCTATGTGCACATTTGGACACTGGTGTATTTAAAGGTGCTTGAACCATACATACATAGACTACCAGGTCATCTAGCTTTCTGATTTGAAGTAAAAATTAATGTTTAACAACAAACAGCGACTCTGAAGACAGTAATAACTGAGTGACTGTGGGGAGCAGCCCTTTAGACACTTGTCCTGCTTGCTTGACAAAGTTCAGGAAAGACCGGCCTGTGAACAAAAGCTACACAGGTGTGTTCATACGAGCAGACAGACAGGTTGAGTGCCCCTTATCCTAAATGCTTGGGTCACAAGGGTTTGAGTTTTCAGAGTTGTTTGGGATTTGGGAATATTCGCATATAACATAATGAGACAATTTGTGGATTTGTATATCATATAATATCTTACAGATGAAACCCAAAACTAGGCGCAGAATCCACTCGTGTTTCATACACACCTTTCTCCGTAGGCTGTGGTGATTTCATGGAGTTATTGTCAGAATGCCTGTGTCTTGACTATGACTTATCTTATGAGATCACTTGTGAAATTTTTCACTTGTAGCATCAGGTTGACACTTAAAACATTTCAAACTTTTAGATTTGGGATCCTCAACCTGTATGTTTTTAAGTGCTGACACTAGGGAAGTTATTATCTACCCACCTGAAAATGACTCAAACAGGACAGGATGCCAGCAGGCAAGGCTTTTATTATATTGTCCATGATGGTATCTTAGACACAAGGGTCCTCAAATGATGGTCAATTGGTAGAAAAAGAAGAGCTTGGAGACACTAGCTGAGTTGGAGGGGTGATGATGAGCTAGGTTTGGGAGAAGGTAAGTTTGAGGAGACAACAGGTCAACCCATAGGTAACTGAGAAATGCAGAATTGTCCCCATAGAAAACTAGAGATGGATAGAGAAAAAGGAAGATTTTCTAGAGGACAATGACAGTGCAAATGTGGCCTGAACTTGATTGGCGTCATCCGTCTTGTTTCCATGGGAATGTCTTACTTCTGTTCACCACCTTGGTGCAACTCGACTTGCTTTCCTCCCGTTCTGTTTACGTCAGTTCTTGTACATCGTGATCTTACAAGCAAATTAACTGTGATGCATACAAATCATCTCTTCTCATCCTCTGGGAGTTTATACAGGTGTCATATACAACTTATGCTAAAGCTTGTCGTTTGAATAAGGAGTGGTCATTTATGGACCAGTGACACATTGCAGTAACACACAGGAGGAGGCTTCCCCCCCCCCCTTTGAATTAATCAGCCAAGCCTTACACTGAGCTGAGGCTGTGAAGTGGATGGTGCTGAATTTATGGGAAGAGCTGTTCTAACCTTCAAGGAAAGTGCTTCATCAGCCAGGGAGAAGCAGATAGGCAGACTTGTGTGCACAAGGGCCTCTTGAAGTCCCCCGAAGCATGAGGGAGGGTGAGGAACTGAACTCATTTGAGCCATTTAAAGGAACATCGTGATTATGGGTCATCAGCACCAAGTGGCAGGGAGGAAAAGCATGGATTTCAAATGGCTGATTCGAGAAATCTGTTCCTCTTATCTCCACAGACGATGCAGACCCTGTTCCTGGCCTGGATCCCTTCTGTGTCTTATTCTCACCCCATAGCTTGAGCCTAGGAGGTGACCCAGGCTGTGTCGCTCTGGTGCCCTTGCTAGTGCCCAGCAGCTAGCCGTGATTACATGGCATAGCATTGGCCAGTACATCTTCAAAGGAAGTTGTGAGAAGCAAAGCCCATGGCCCCGTTCCACTGCCAGACATGCGGCAAGACATTCCTCACCCTGGAGAAGTTCACTATCCACAGTTATTCCCACTCCAGGGATCGGCCATTCAAGTGCTCACAGACTGACTGTGGCAAGGCCTTCGTTTCCAAATACAAGCTGATGAGGTGAGAGGCTTTAGGGAGGTGTGCACTTTCACACAGACCTTTCAGTGGCTCTTCTAGGCCTCAGGGTGCAGGGAAGGGGGGGCAGGATGTGCATGCGTTTTAGCCTTTTAAGGAATCTTTAAAGCTGTCTCTTTGTTGATTACTATGACTCTGGAACAAGTAGAGTTCACTTGGATATCCAGACTTCTATCCAGTCAAAATGCACATCCAAAATGCATGTTCATTTTGGCTTTCAGAGGCATTCCATGGTGGACCAACGAATGAAAAGTACCATTTTTGCAGATGAGTCCTTTAAAAAAAATACCTACATGTAATCTGAATTGCTTCTCTAGCGTCTGTTAAGTACTCACAACCACAAGGGAAGTAATATACAAAATGCACCTTCTGCCCACACAGGGTTTTGGTAATGTCACAGAAAGAGACAACTGCGCAATCAGACAATGGTCTGACTGACAGTGAGTGCTGTCAGAGCATTTCTTTGGATGCCGCTTGCCTCTAACTCTTCACGAAATGATCCTTAAGCTGCCCACGACTGCACATGTAAATGCACAGATGAGAGTCTGTTAGCAACCTGACTTCTCATCGGAGTGGTATTAACACTGCATTATCATTCCATCTTGTAGTGCCCTGGGCAGGCACTTAAAAGAGGTAAAAGGAAGAAATAAATCATGCTCCTGACTCTTAAGAATACCACTTTTATAGATCATGCAATATACGTTGAAAATGTTTAGGTATTTTAAAAATGCAAAAATTTCTGCTGTACATGGGCTAGTTGTCATATGGGTCTGCCATGCAGCTACTGGGTGTTATGTAGGAATCCTTACCCCCAAACTGGAGACTATCTTGGCTGCTATGCAGCCTCAAAAGGGAACCCTAACTGTGGCTAGTGTTGG
Source organism: Zapus hudsonius (assembly GCA_004024765.1). NCBI lineage: Eukaryota > Metazoa > Chordata > Mammalia > Rodentia > Dipodidae > Zapus > Zapus hudsonius. Next base: position 44,031 of record PVHP010000590.1, read on the forward strand.
AGACCCAGGAAGGAGAAAAGACAGTAGGGCACAGATCACTGTAGTGAGTGGAGTAAGTCAGGGCCACTGTGGTAAGCTGAACTAAAGCCGATGTCTTAAATAATGCTCAGTAAGTACTTAGTAGTTCAAGAGAAAGGATTTGTTCCATCAAGGTGGGAAGTAGCCCAGACAGGAAGCTGTGTACTTTGTGAGGACCTACTCCCCCTGGTCTAGTGCTTTGTGACTTCTCTGGATTGAGGTCATGCTCTTTTAAGGAACTGGAGAATAGTGAAATTGCAGGATGCTTAGGCTTGGCTTAAAAAAATGATAGGGCAACATTCCATCCATTTCCCAAGAGTTGCAACATAACTTCCATTTTATAAGCAAAGATTGAAGGAGAAAATAACAGACTTGCTTAACCAGAAAAGAGAATGTGGGCCCCAGTACAATAAACTGAAACCAGCTAGGTGGAGAGAGGAAAGCACCAGAAAAGATGACTTGTCAGGAGAGGCCAAGTCCAAGGCTGGACATCTTGGCTACCCAGAGAAGATGGAGTTTGCGCTCACTGTTGGGCATATGAAAACTGGTGGTCGTGGGCTGGGAGATGAGCGAAGTCAAGGGAAGGAATTATTCGAAACCATTTCAGTGACTGGAAGAGAGACAGTGCTCTGCATGGGGAGAAAAACAAAACAAAACAAAAAAATGGAAGACCTGGGAGCTAGGCAAGGGAAAGTGTCCTGAAATGCTAGGGGATGCTGGTCTTGCTCAAGTACTGGTGCCAGCCTGTGCCCCATTCAGTTAGGAGTGAGTAGGAAATGCCAGGTTGAGTTGTTATCCTGTCATTAGCCATGGATGATGGGTGAAGTCATAGCAGATTACAATCCTCCACAAAGACCCCAGAGAGAAAATGGTTTAAATATCAAATCTCTAAACTAGCCATTCCTTCATACCCGTGGCTGTTGTACACAGGTGGACATATTGTAGACAATACCTGTTGTGTTTCAGCATTGCCTTAAGGTGCCCAGCACATCACATGTGCCAAACAGTGGTGCCCTGGAGGGAAGGGATGGAACCAACTTCTCTATTCCCCTATACATAGCAGGTTGCTTTACTAGAAGGGAAAGAGGTTCACTGTTTTGCTTTATTTTCAGGAAAATGTCATTTTAATACAGATCAGCTTTTTGTTCTGGCTTACATTAGGCTTCCTCTTAGTGGGGCCACCACTGTGTCCTGAAGGGCTGTGGCATGGACCCCTTTCCCTTGGGGCTTCTAGGAAAAGGGTCAGAAACCACAGCAGGAAAGGTAACTGCAGAAAGGGTATAATTAGTCGACTTTTGACTTCAACACACTGTCTTAAGGAGATTTATTTTGTTCCAGAAAGAACTGTTAGAAATGCCTTTGTATCCAAAGCACTAGTTCAAAGGGAACAGTTGTGTTGAAGCATTAGGATGGCAGGATGAGCTTCTGAGGGGGGGACTGTCACTCAGGATATGACACAGCCCGTGTGCTACCTGCAAACCGTGAGTTGTAGTGCAAGATTCTGTTTTGTAAGCAATGTGAACAACGTACTTGGAGTTTCATTTGTTGAAATGAACTTTTCAAAGTTGAAGGATGGCAGACTTAAAAAAAAAAAAAAACAACTGGGTCCAGCCAGGTATGGTGGCTCATACCCTTAATCTCAGAATTTGGGAGGCTGAGGAAAGAGGGTCAGCATGAATTCAAGGCCAACCTGGGGCTCCAGAGTGAATTCCAGGTTAGCCTAGGCTAGAGTGAGAGACTACCTCAAAAGTCCAAACAAACAGACAACCCCAACGTGGCCCAGTTGGGTACTTTCTCCAAGGTTGAGCATAAATGTTTACAAAGCTTCCTGAGCATCCTCCATCTCTGGCCTAAACCTTTCGTCTCAATCCAGAGGCAGTTCAGGAGTTATATTAGGAACAATAACTAATGAGTTGTGTAGAAGGCACAGTGAAAGTTTAGAATTTTCTAGAGTATCAAATACCCATTGAACCACTTCCTAAAATACTTTTAAGGATTTTAAAATTTTTTTTGTTTTTTAAGCAGAGAGATAGAGAGGAGAGAGAGAGAGAGAGAGAGAGAGAGAGAGAGAGAGAGAGAGAGAGAGAGAGAGCGCTCACCAGGGCCACCGCCTTGTGGGTCTGGCTTATGTGGGTACTGGGGAATTGAACCCAGGGCCTTAGGCACTGGAGGAAAGTGTCTTAACCGCTAAGCCATCTCTCCAGCCCCCTAAAATATTTTTAACGGTCATATATTTTAGATATATGTATTTGATTAGAAATCTGTACACATTAGGCTAACATAGTGTCTTAAAATATGTCTTACGGTGGGTGTAGTGGTGCATGCCTTTAATCCCAACACTTAGGAGGCTGAAGTAGGAGGGTTGCTACGAGTTGAAGGCCAGCCTGGGCTACAAAGTGAGTCCCAGGTCAGCCTTGGCTAAAGTGAGACCCTGCTTCAAATAGATATAGAACATAGATATAGCTAGATAGAAGTAGCTCTAGAGATATAAGTATAAAATTTCTTATAAAGTTATATAATTTATAAGTATAAAGTTATATTGTGCCTCTAGTAGTTTCTTGGCTTCTTAATGCTAAAATGCCCTTTTATCTGGAAACTAGAAAAATAGTTACAAGTGGAAATGGCACAAAAAACCCCCAAACTGACATTTTGACAGTCCTGTCTCCATAACCCTCCTCCAGTTTGTAAACCGCCTGTTATGATTCCTAGGCACATGGCCACCCACTCGCCCCAAAAGTCTCACCAGTGTGCTCACTGTGAGAAGACCTTCAACCGGAAGGACCACCTGAAGAACCACCTGCAGACCCACGACCCCAACAAGATAGCCTTCGTGTGCGAGCAGTGTGGGAAGAAGTACCACACGGTGCTGGGCTACAAGAGGCACGTGGCTCTGCACAAGGCCAACAGCGGAGACCTCACCTGCGGGGTGTGCTCCCTGGAGCTGGGGAGCACCGCGCAGCTCATGGAGCACCTCAAGTCCCACGCCGAGGAGAAGCCCCCCCATGGGAACCGGGAGAAGAAGCACCGCTGCGACCACTGCGAGAGGTCCTTCTACACCAGGAAGGATGTGCGTCGCCATCTGGTGGTCCACACCGGCTGCAAAGATTTCCTGTGTCAGTTCTGCGCCCAGAGATTTGGGCGCAAAGACCACCTCACCAGGCACACCAAGAAGACCCACTCCCAGGAGCTCATGAAGGAGAGCTTCCAGGCAGGTGACCTCCTGGCCACCTTCCACACCATCCCACCCGCCTTCCAGCTGAAGGCCGCCCTGTCTCCTTTCCCCATCGGGGCTCCTGCCCAGAATGGCCTTGCAGGGGGCATCCCAGCTGAGATTCATGGCCTCACCCTGGGCCCCCCAGATCAGATCGTTCAACCTGTGCCACCCATGCCGGAGGTGCTTGCCCCTCTGCCCCCTGGGGTGGCCCCCGGCTCTCCTCCTCCACCCCTTCAGAATCCCAAGTTCACCACCACATCTACCTCCTACGCCCCGCTGGCTGGCCTGCCGCTCAAAGCGGATGCTAAAGTGTTTTGCAGTATGAGTCTGTTTGAGGAGGTGCCTCTGCCCGAGGCCCAGTCACCCCACAAGATCAATCCGGGCTTTGAGCTAGCCAAGGGAGGGCCTGGGAAAGTCACCCTGCCCAAAGAGCTGCCGGCAGATACGGTGAATCTAGCAATCCCTGCCTCTCTGGAGATTTCCTCCCTGTTGGGTTTTTGGCAGCTGCCTCCTCCTGCCCCCCAAAATGGCTTTGCGGGCAACACTATTCCCCTGGCTCCTGGGGAACCACTGCCCCATGTGATCAGTTGTCTGGGGCAGCAGCAGCAGGAAGCCCCGATAACAGTGAGCACCGTGACCCTGGGCCAGCTCCCCCTGCCCCCCATACCCCACGTTTTCACCACTGGCACCAACACTGCTATTCTGCCCCATTTCCACCATGCATTCAGATAAATCGCTTATAAGAGTAGGGGGTTCTTATTCTGGAAGGTTGTTTTAAGGAGAGTTTTAAACATTAGTTGTAAGTCGAGGAAAGATCTGGAAAAGAGGACTGAGACTGTCTGTGGGTGATCTGTGAGGACTGGCTTGGGGAAGAGCATAGAAGCGTTTTGAGTAACAGTTGTGTAAGTTGAGGAAAGATCTGGAAAACAGGATGGAGACTGGGTTGTGATGACTTAAACTGCATGTGTTGTGCCAATAAGTTCTGAGTATTCATGCTTTTACCAAATGTAACCAATGTGTGCTCTGTAATCAAAATGCATATACCGTGTTCTCTAATTGCTATCATATACTGTGTTCTGACATCAAACTTCATATGTTGTGTTCTGTGATTGAAATCATTTACTGTGTTCTGTCATCAAACTTCTTATGTTGTGTTCTGTGATTGAAATCATATACCGTGTTCTGTGATTGAAATGCATATATTGTGTTCTGTAATCGAACTTCCTATGTTGTGTTCTGTGATTGAAATCATATACCGTGTTCTGTGATTGAAATACATATATCGTGTTCTGTAATTGAGATGCATATACTGTGTTCTGTAATCGAACTTCATATTATTGTGTTCTGTAACTGAGATGCATATACCGTGTTTTGTAATTGAAATACATATATTGTGTTCTGTAATCAAAATGTTAGTTAGTAGTGTTAGGTTATAGTGTTAGGTAATAGAAACACTTAAATTGTTATACTTGGTATAACAATCATCCAAAACGACGGCTGCTATCTTATAAATAGTTGTGTTTGTCATATTATATAATCACATGTCATTGTCTTAATGTTCTTAGTTTAGTAACTTTATGTGTTCTAGTTAGAAAACTACGGAAAGGTTTGTGTTTCTCCAACCTGGAAGAATTTTTTTTTTTTTTTTTAGAATATAACCTTTATGTTACATTATAACTAGGTTGAGTGTTTCTTTTCAGGGACTTTGTACCTTTAGGGTTTAGTTGTAGTTTAGTCCCTATTATAGTTAACCAGTAGCTTTATAGAAAGTTTCTTGTGGAGTAATAGGGTTTTCTATGTTAAAATGCATTTTAAATGTAGTTTTGATGTTTTCAATATGATGCTGTGATGTGAGTTCATTTATCTTAAAGACAAAACTGGTTGTCATTACATCTGACAGAAAAAAACATCACTGTGCAACCAGCTTAAGTGGTAAAATAAGGTGTCAGTCAAAAGCATTCTGCTCTCTGTAACATCGACTATATGTTAACAGGAATTTAAGAAGATATACTGGAATTAAATATATATCTATATTAAGAAGTTTCTTTGCCTAGCTTAAACTACTATAGTTGCTTAAGTTCCTAAGCATTGTTTGTAATCACTAGTAGATAAGTGTGTTTGTAATTCATCAATTTAACTCATTATTAGTGTGTAGTCAAAGAGGATTACATTTTGCAATGTAACTGTACTTGTAATCTGTTTCCTGAATTTGGTAGTGTAGTAATCAATTTAAATGTAAAACCTAACCTTTAAAAAAAACTTGTCTTTAGTTTTAGTGGTTTTTTTCCCCCATAAACATATATATCTTACATATAATAAACGTTATGTATCCAGCATTCTGATGTGTTTTTTTTTTATTGCGTCACTCGCTACCTGGGCAGTCAACAACGTACACTACCTTTAGAGATTGAGCTAGAGACCACTGGGGATCCAGTGGGCTCCCTCATGGCCCCCCTTCAGAACCCACTTTTCTAACTTCTCAGCATCCATCAGAAACGTCACCTCTGAAGTACAATCAGGATTTAAGATAGAAGCATATAGGCTTCACTCCTCAGTGAGAAAGCCTATAATGCCACGCCTATCTGATGTGTCACTCAGAAGACCAGCTGCCAGCCAATGTAGTCTTCCAGGTGACAGCTTTAACATAGTGGTTCCCATTACTAGTACAAGTTAGAATTTTCCTTGTTCCTTCTTGGGATTTCTTCAGACAATAGTTCGCCCCCTACATATGACAGGCTTTCATTTGACCTTTCCATAAAGAAAGGGAAGCCTTGGGTTTATCTTTACACCCATGAAGCTGACAAGTGGTCACCACTGAGCAGGTGGGTGGGGCTGGCTAAAGCAGACGACATCCATGGAGAGAAACTGTCAGACCAGAGGAACGAAAGGGAGAAACTGGGGAGCGGTGTGAGTTCACACAGCCCCTCCTTCTACCATCTCTCCAAATAGGAGGTGGCTCACCTCAGCTAAGACCTATGAAATCTACTTACAGAGGCTTCCACAAATACCTGTTCATGGCTTACTATAATCTGTGGTCAGTTCCAGAACACACACTGCATTTTCCTGAACATGAAGCAATGGCACTTGGTCCCTGCAGGATCCATGTGAGGGGACAACTCAGGATGAAATCTAACATAGCTTAATTTCTTAAAGTTCCTGTTCAAGAGCTAAGTGCTCCTCTACAAAAAGATGTTCAGGCCCTTAAGACAGCAAGAAAAGAAGTTGAATCACCTCTCAATGTAGTTCCTTGAACAATGGTAAAGAAGTGAACAGGTAGCTTATGATTTGGCTATGATAGATAGATAAGCGACATGAAGCCTTAGGAGCATTCGTCCATCGTGTGAAAGTTTCTGCAAACCCCCCTCCCCACAGCTTGGGTTTCTCTCCTCACCCAAATGGTCTGTGTGGACTATGTAAAACAATTATAGATGATGCACGAAGCAACGGTTAAGATAGGGGCAGTCAGCCCTTCAGGGAACATCTATCATCACTCACCCCCCAAGACTCAGGGTGGAAAGAATGCAAGTGCAGGAGGAAGGGGAGGGTGGTGGGGAGCGCTGTTTTCCAGGCATGGTGTGTCCACTGCACTCATGAACTCAGCAGCTGGAATCACCTGTATAAGATTGGGCACATCAACATTCTGTCACGGATGGGGGTAGGGAGGGACTCGTGAGACCCACCTCTTCCTGAGGATCTGGTGGTTAATGGTTGCTAGGAAACGGAAGCCAATGTCTTCTCGCCCCCCAAACCTTGGTACAGCTTCTAGTACATTTTCCATGCTCCTATAAGCAAACCTAAGTAAACTCTCTCTTTCTCTCTCTGTCTCTCTCTCTCTCTCACACAAAGTAGAAGTTGGGATGAGGCAGGGGATCAGCAGGAATTGGAGGAGGACAGAGAAGATAATGGAAAATGAATTTGATCAAAATATAATATATACATGTATGAAATTTTTATAATGTAACCCATTAGGATACATGCCAAATGGAAATAAAAACCAGAAAAAAACAGGAGTAGTCGCTAATTAGAGTTTCTATCAGAGCTGGGATTGCAAGTCTTCATATAGAATGAAGTAGGTTCAAAGCCAATGTTCCTCAATAATTTTAGTTCTCCAAACTCCAATGGCAAGTCACAAAAAGATTCAAATATCGATTGTCCTTATGCTTTAAAGACAACTAAAAATCGTCAAATAAATATTTTAATTTAAAAACTATACTTATTTATGAGAGAGAGAATGTGCATATGCACACCGGAGCCTCTTGCCACTGCAAATTAATTCCAAATACATGTGCCACTTTGCATATTTGGCTTTATGTGGGCACTGGGGAAGCAAACCTGGCCAACAGGCCTTGTAAGCAAACACCTTTAACCTTGGAGCCATCTCCTCAGCCCCAAATGAATCTTTAAATCAGACATCATCATATGGGCTGGTAAGTTTAATGGCTTAAATGTGTGGAGGGAGTAAATAGATAAGTGTAGCTATTGTTGCTTCTATGTGATGTCTGCAGAAAATAGACATCTCCATCCTTCCATAGGTGACATTTCTGGGTGACTGGCTGTCCAGGCTGTTGAGGTTTCAGGAAGCCAGTCTGAAAGCAGAGAGAAAGGACACAAGCTTTACAACCTCTTTCTCAAGAGCAAGGCAAATGTTAGACAACGGTGCGTCTTCAGTTTTGATCGCTTTACAAACTTTTTATGGTCTCAAGAAATGTGGTTGCTGAGCCCCCGTCTCAGCTCTCTTATCAGGAAGCACTTGGGAAGCCTTCCGAAAGCCTAGGATACCTCATCTCCCAGGTTATTAAGACACCATGGACTCCTGGGATGGGCAGGTGGAAGTCTGTGGATATGAGCAGAGAGGTGCTTGGCAAGTAGAAGGTAGTAGCTTCCAGGCCTCAAGTGAGGAGATCTTTCCCTTTCCTGCTCAGTCAAGGTTCAAATACTGGGCCTCCTTCAGACCCCCTACTTTGATTGGGCGGACATTCTGCTAAGCCTCTCGGGGTTCACCCTCCATGGAGCCATGCTCCCGAAGGTTCACTAACTGGATCCTAATTACATGAGCAACCACAGCGAGGAGAGAGATGGCTGTGCTCTTACCTGGCCTGTGGGAGTTAATCATTCTTGGAAGCTTTACTAAATCCTTGATTGGGTTTTCTTCCAGAATCAGGATCCACGGAGAGTCCTTCGCAAACATAAACAGATTTGTTTTTATGTCAAAACAGAGCTTTCTCAAGGGCGGGGGATAAGGAATGGTTATTGAAATGATTACTCTAAATTCCAAAGTCTCTCTATTTTGGGGGGAGGGGGTAGCTACAGGGATATACTGACTCTTCAATGTTTTACAAATAGTAAAAAAAAAAATGGACCATCTCTGTCCGGTGCTTCTCTACCCCCCCACACCTAAACCTTGGTTTACTCGAGACCTTAAAGTACTGCCTTCGCAATGACCCGCCATTTATACAATATGACTCCAAAATCCCTCCCCACTACTGCCTTGGCTCTCAACATCTTCTTTAGCAGCTTTCTACTAGAAAGGGTTCGTTTGAGAACCCTTCTAGAAGCTTAAGAAGCCTTCCCTCCCAGGAGTTAAGTCACAATGGGCTCATCCCACACACCCCGCAGAATCCTTAGGTATCGAGATGTAAAGTGTAAGTCTATGAGGACATCATATGTATGGAGCGGGGTGCCTAGAGAAAGAGTTCTTATCCAAGAATCAAGTTCCCTCTGATAATCCGGTATGTTAGAGAGAGGCAGTACAGGGGCATGTCTGTAGAACGATACAGGAATAGAAAGAACTTTTAAGGTTAGCTTTACTCAAAGAGATGTAGGTTTACTTCGGCTAAAGAATAAGTAGCTGTCACTTTGATTGTCATTATGCGTGCTACATAATTCAACTAAGTAAGGAGGGGTGCCAGGACTTACGGGGAAGATGCTTAGCTGGCTGACATACCATAAGCTCCAGGAATAAGAGGGAGCCACAGCTGCTCAATGCTACATAGTATCACATGATAACATACTACATTGTCATGGTGATTGGAGTCTCTGCATGAAGGAAGTACCTTGGTGGCAGTCCTATCCCAGCACACTCTCTGCTTCTTGTTCCCTTGTTGTTGTTTTTTGTTTGTTTGTTTGTTTTTGCGGTGCTGAGGACCGAACCCAGGGCCTTGTGCTTGCTAGGCAAGCGCTCATCCACTGAGCTAAATCCCCAACCCCACTCTCTGCTTCTTTACAAAGCCCTGAGAATAAATTTTACCAAGTTGGAACATTAGAATCTTTGTGGGAATAATGCCCTCACATATATTTCTAGATTTGATGCTTGCAGCTTTAGATGCAGTTTTCCCAAAGAACATAAAATTTTAGTGAAAAACTCTACTGCTTCCTATTTGAACGTTTCTGTGATGTCCTCAACTGTAAAATAGAGATGTGAATATAAATGGATATCCTCATGCTATTGTAAGGATGAAATGAGTTTATCCCTGAAGTGTTGGTAGAGAGCACAATGTAATTGAGGACTGTTGTCCATGAATAAGGCGCTTATTTTATATAGAAATAAAGGAGAAGCCATTGACCTGCTCAACATCGGGAACATTGGCAAATGGGTCATGTTCTATCCCTGATACGATACTGTGCTTTCAAAGAAACTCTTCTGCTCTAGCAGGATACTCAAAATGTGTTAGGTAACTAAACTCAGCCTATGGAACTGTGTGGCTTATGATTCTAACACTGGTAGAAGGGGGAGGGGAGAGAAGAGTGTGAACAGAAACAAATTGGAAAGAATAATGTTAACAATGGTTGGGGTGGTAGAATTATGGATGATTTCATTTGTTTTTATTTATTTGCAAGAAGAGAGAGAGAGAGAGAGAGAGAGAGAGAGAGAGAGAGAGGATACACACCAGGGTCTCTTGCTACTGCAAATGAAATTCCATATGCATGCACCACCTCGTGGATCTGGCTATACGTGGATAGTGAGGAATTGAACAGGCTTTGCTGGCAAGCTCCTGTAACCACTGAGCCATCTCTCCAGACCCATGAGTGATTTATTTTTTGCTTCCTTTATACCTTTCCCTCTATTTCTCAATGTCTTTTACAGTAAGCACAAGTTTATTACGTAATTTCTAAAAATGCTGTTTCTCAAAAGAACTTTTTGGCAGGCTAACTTAAAGTGGCCCAAAGCAAAAAGTCCCCAGGCCATTGCAGCTGCCTGACCCACACAGATGGACCTGCCATGCAGAGTGCCCAAGGACGCCATGGATGACCTCATTGGAGTGTCTTGCCGCCCTGGAGGCCCTCCTTGCTGTGGCTCCATCCTTCATCCCCTTTTACGCCCCAACTCTTTCCCATGCTTTGGCCAAAAAACTGTTTCCAGAGTATAAGCTCCACATTTTCACACTCTTCTTTGTTCCTTCCTTCTTTAGCATTCCTTCAGTTGTCAAAATCTAGCTAATCCCGAATGTCTCCATTCCTACAGTTTCCCCTCTCTCAGACTGTCCCCACCTCCAGAAAGCCTCCTGGACAAAATCGGTCTTTTTCAGACACTTCCTTCAGACTTTTCCATCTCCTTGTTAAATGTTAGATATAATTACTGACTGCCCTCCCAAGGCTTTTAAGGCTCCGTAGATATAAGAAACAACCACGCACGGCAATTATATGATGAATAAGGAATCCTCTCAGCACCCTGCGATGATTCATCCACTTCATATAAAATCACAAGCTCTGGTATTAGAGATTTTCCTTTGCACACTGTGCTGTTCTACTAGACGAGAGGATAAGTGAGGCCCCTGGCTTACATGTTCATGGATCCACTGATGTCAATGTGGAATAAAGTGTTATACGTGGGAGATACTCGGTGCATAGTTTATTAATGAGTGGTGAACAGTGGGAATCAGCGTTTGGGGAACTTGTTATGGCTTATATATGTCACAAGTGGGAGATACGCTACCTACTGTAGTGATGTGAAGTGGTGGGCCTTTAAGAGATGAGGTCTAGGGCTGGAAAGATGGCTCTTGCCTGCAAAGCCTAATGGCCCAGGTTTGATTTCCCAATATCCACATAAAGCCAGATGCACAAAGTGTGACATGTGTCTGGAATTTGCAGTGGCACAAGGCCCTGGCATGCCCATTCTCTTTCTCTCTTTCTCTCTCTCTTTTTGTAAATAAATAAAATAGTTTTAAAAAGAGAGAGATGAAGTCTAATATGGGAGGGGGGAAGGGATGATCCCAACAATCAGTGAAGTAGTTCTCATGGAATTCCAGGTAATGGTCCTAAGATTGGGTTGTTACAAAAAGAACAAGGCACGGGCATGGTGGCACACTCGGGAGGCAGAGGTGGGAGGATCTCTGTGAGTTCAAGGCCACCTTGAGACTACAGAGTGAGTTCCATTGTCATCCTGATGTAGAGTGAGACCCTATCTTGAAAAAAATCAAAAAAGTAAAGCAAAACAAAAAGAACAAGGCTTCTCCTCTATGTGGCCTCTTGTCTTACCATGTGATATCTCCCTCACACACATATCCGCCACTGTGAACGTCATCCACCATGATGGATTTATAAGCCCAGCACCAGGACTTTTAGGTTCCCAAGATAGAAACAAAATAAATCTATTTGTAAAGTATTCAGCCTCAGATATTTCATTACAGCAATTGAGGATGGACTGGTGCAGAGGTTTGCTACTAGCTAGACGAAAGACAATACAGAGATTTATGTGACACCCAAAAATGGCCATAAGTTAAAAACAGAGTAACACCAATTAGCCTAAACTGCTAATTATATCAATCTAGAAGCAGCAAAGGACAGTAAGAACTTTCAAGTGATGTCTTAGCCTGTTTTAAGACTGGGTAATTTACAAGAGAAGATATTAATTTCTTACAGTTCTAGAGGCCAGGAAGTCATGCCCAGGCATCTGATGAGTGGGGGTGGGGTGAGGGGGGCATAAGGGGTTGGTGCCAAGGTCTCTTGTTGCTACAAAAGAACTCCAAGTGCTTATGTGGGTGGCTGGAGAATTGAACCTGGGCTGGCAGGCTTTGCAAGCAAGTGCCTTAACTGCTGAGCCCTCTCCCAGCATCATGGTGAGTCTTCTTAAGGTCGTCATGCCATGGCAGAAAGTAGTAGGGCAAAAGACTCCCACACACAGACACAAGAGAGCCGGTAGAGGACAGAGCTCTCATAACCTAATCATCTCTCAAAAATCTCATCTCTCAGGAGATGGCTTAGTGGGTAAAGTGCTTGCCACAAAGCTGAAGACTCGAGTTCAGATCCCCAGTCCCTACATAAACATGCCAGGCATGGGATGCACACCTCTAATCTCAACACTGGGGAGGTATAAACAGGTGAATCACTAAGGCTTACTGGTTAGCTAGTCTAGTGGAATTTGTGAACTCTAAGTTACTCTATCTCAAAAAACAGGGTACAGGGCTGGAGTGATGGCTCAGCCATTAAGGTGCTTGCCTCCAGTGCCTAAGGACCTGGGTTCAATTCCCCCAGACCCATGTCAGCCAGATGTACAAAGTGACACATGCATCTTCAGTTCATTTGCAGTGACTGAAGGCCCTGGTGTGCCCATATTCTCTCTCTTTCTCTGTCTTTCTTTGTATGTATCGCTCTGCTTGCAAATAAGTAAATGAAAAACAGGGTACAGAGCAATTGGGGAGGACACTCAACACTTCCCTCTGGCCTCCACATACACCAATTTGAACACACACAAGGGTCCCCTTGACACGCGTGCATACATGCACATATCACACACATACACATGCCGCAGTAAATCCCACCTCTTAATACTGTTGCACTGCGGATTTTCTCAACCCTCAACTATATAAAATTGTGGGGGATACAGTCAAACCATGATATTCTGCCCCAATCCCCAGAATTAATATCCTTCTCTCATGTAAAATATATCCATTCTATTTCAACAGTCCTGCAAAATATATTCATTTTATTTCAATAGCCTTGAAGTTTGTGTAATGCCCACAGTCTCATTAGAGTACAATTTACCCATGAGGAAAATTTTCCTCCAATTGCGATCCTGTAAAATTATCTTATCTACTTCCCAAATCCAATGATAAGAGACAGGAGAGATGGGTCAGAGGTTAAAGGCACTTGCTTGCAAAACCTGACATCCTGTGCTTGATTCCCCAGTGCCTACATAAAGCCAGATGCACAAAGTGGTGCATGCATCTGGAGTTTGTTTGCAGCGGCAAGAGGCCCTGGCACGCCCATTCTCTCCCTACTTCTCTCTATCTCTATTTTTCTTTCTCTCTCAAATGAACAGATAAGTAAATAAATTCTTTGAAAAACATGATCATGAGACAGGCATCTAATAGACACTGCTTTTTTCTGAACGAGAGAAAAAGGAAAGAAGAAAGGGTTAACTGCTTCCTAGGTAAGCCCAAAACACAAAAAGGAAGACATTAAACATTAGGACCTCAGAATAATCTTTGATTCCATGTCCCCCATTCTAGACACCCTGGAGTAGTGGATGGGACCCCAAAGCTTCCTGCAGCCCCAGCCATGTGACTTTGTTAGACTAAATCTGCCCAGCAACACTCATGGGCTGGAGCCTCCTGCCTGTAGCTTTCCTTGGCTGGTGTTCCATGACTGCGGCCTGGGGTTAACCTTCACCTTCATGGTCAAGTTCACTGCATTGAGAATCAGTTAAGGAGACACACCACTGGGTGTGCCTGTGAGCGCATTTCAGGGAAGACCCATCCCCAATGTGAGTGGTATTATCCCATAGACTGGGATGTCAGACTGAATCAAAAGGAAGAAAATGACCTGAACACCCAGGAGTCTTCTTTCTCTGCTTCCTGGTTGTGGATCCATGTGGCAAACTACCCGGTGCTTTGGCCATCACAGACACTATGCCTGCCTCACCCTCAAACTGTGAGCCAAAGAAACCCTATTCTCCCTAAATTGCTTTTGTCAGGAATTTGGTCACAGTGATGAGCAAACTAGTTCATGGCCTTGGACGTCTGCGTTCTCAGGACCCACCCTGCTGCACAGCTTTAGTAGAGACTGCCCTAGTTGGAGCTCTGCAGTGCCCAGGCCCCATGCTAGTTTTCTTCCGAGGTGCCTGGGCTATCCTGACGTCACTTTATATCTATGTGGCACCCCGGTGCTGGATTCTACACACTTGAGAACTGAGACCATGTGCTGCTGCTGAGGTTATAGACTGGACCTTTCAGAGCACTGGGTGGAGTCATACTGGTGCCCGCTCAAACCATGATGCTGGAAACTGAGGGGCACTGTGTCCAAATTTGGGGAACAGCATCCTGAGGTACAGGGTAAAGAATGCTGAGGTCGTGTGGGTGCATCTCTGGAAACCTTGCAGTCAAGGTCCTATCTTGCCTCAGAGTTCTTTGAAAGTCTTTGCGGGTCCGACTCTCACTGATTCAAGGAGTCAAAGTTGCTTTTCTTCTGTCTTCTTCTCGTCTCTTTAGCAAATGGTCACTTGGTCACACCCTCAGATGTTCCCCAAACACGTGCTACACAGCCAGGCTGAGAGTTTAAAAAATCCTTCCATTCTCGTCCCTTTTAATTATAAATTCCACATTTAAATCCTTTGTTTTCTCTCCTTACTGTATGTAGCCAAAAGAAGTTGCACAACATCTTGAAATCTTTACAGCTTGTATGTTCCCCTTGCCAGACAGCTTAGTCCATCTCTGCAGAGTCTGCCTTCTGAAAGTCCCAGCAGGAACACTCCGCCAAGCTCTTTGCAGCTGCAGCAGAACTCCAGTTTCCCATATCCTTTTTCTCCTTTCCCTCTGGGACCTCACTGGAACAGCCTTTATCTTCCATATTTCTGCATTCTGGCCACAACCGCTTAAGTACAGTCACAATGGAGATGGATTTTTGAGGGTGTGTGGTTAGGCAGTTTTGTTGCGTGGACATTACAGAGCACACTTACACAAATGTACACAGTGTGTCCACATCTAGCCAGGCCATAGTGTCCAGAGACCCGTGCCTGCATAGAAAAGCATGCTATTTGATAGTGAAGGGATATTTATTAGTATGAAAATACTTCAAAAATGTGAATAGTCAAGGACTGATCCAGACGACCCATGGAGGAGGTTATCCAGCGGATTGGGGAGGGGAGGGCAGCGGGGAATTGGGGATAACAACTCATTGTTTGCCCACTAAATATTGTAACTCATTATGGACAATAAAAAATTCACTAGAAAAAAATGTGAATAGTATAAATACATAGACCCATAGCCCTGACACTTATTATCATGAAGAATTGTGTATTTATTGCACATAATTATATAAGTATCTGCTATACTTTTATACAACTGACAGGGCAATGGGCTTGTCACCAGCCCTACCACACACACATGAGCAGTGTGTTTTACTACAACCTTGTGGGATCCGTGACATTATTAGCTATTACTAAGTTTCAAGAGCCACCAAAAGTTTATGGAACCACCACCTGTTGTCAACCTGTGTGTCGTTCTGTGGTGTATGACAGCAATCCCAAAGATGATTGAGATGTTCCTTCTAGCTCTTGCTTTTATTTTTATTTATTTACTTATTTTAGTTTCTTGAGGTAGGGTCTCGCTCTAGCCCAGGCTGACCTGGAATTTACTATGTAGTCTCAGGCTGGCCCCAAATTCACAAGCCCTCATCTTCACCACTCCATTAACAATATAGGCTATTTCTAGCCTAGATTTTCTAGCTTAGCTCTTCCAAATTCTTCCTGCCTTTACCCATTAACCAGTTATAAAGTGCATGCATGTTTTCAGAAATGTGCCCTTTGGTCTACAGCCACCCCGAACGTGCCTGATCTTGTCAGATCTTAGACGCTAAGCAGGGTCAGCCCTTGGATGGGAGAAATCTGCCCTTTGCTTATTTCTTTGTCATAGCAACAGATGTACTGCTCAGAACCAATTTCTGTACTAGTTTGTTTTGTGATTCTATGACAGAATATATGAGACCAGGTTTGTTTAGACTGAGATTGAGTTTTTATAATTCTGGAGCCTAGGAAGTCCAAGGTGAACTGCCTGCTTCTGGTAAAGGACCTTCTTGGTTGCAGCATCCACACTAGTGCAAGCATGTGAGTGAGGGGGAAGAAAGGGCCTCATCTGATCCGTTCACAAGGGACCTAGTTCATGACAGTAACACACTCTCACGAGCACACCATCACTGCATTCACAGAGGCAGAGCTCTGATGGCTTGATTACATTCTGAAGGGCCCAGGTCAAAACACTGTTGCATTGGGGATTTGGGGAAATGAATTTGCACCATGGTAGCCCTTTAAATTACAAATAGACTCTCACATTAGCACACACCCAAAAGAGTAGATATTCTTATACTATAAATTATATATCATTATAAATAGAATAATTATTATAAAGGATTCTTATTCGTGCATGGACTTGTGGGGCATTGTGTTTCTCCAGGTTTGAAACATTCTAGAAAATTACCTTCCTTCGATATGTTCCTGCTTCCTCTGAGGAGAACTCTAAAAGATATGCTTAATTTAAAGGCAAACTAGTCCTAATGATTTTTTTTTTTTGACAGAGGGTCTTATTTATGTCAGATTAACCCTGAATTTGTTCTGCAGCCAAAGATGACCTTGAACTTCTGATCCTCTTGCTTCTGCCTCTGGAGTGCTGGGATTATGGTGTGTTCCACCACACCCATTTGTACTTCTAAAACTTTGATTCTTAAATGGAAGTAGGTACAGGCCACAGTAAGAAAAAGAAATCAAAGTTTTAAGAGCATTTTAAGCCCAACATGACAAAAGCTATCACCTAATGCTAATCAACACTGCATTTTACTCAAGTGCCAATAATTGAAAACTTCTACTTTATCCCATATATTTTATTCAAGAACTATTCTGAGCACTTCATACGTGTCATGAGTAATTTTCTAAATAAGGATATAGTATTGCATTTATAAAAGCATAATAGACAAACTGCTATCCTCTTAAAATTCACATTTCTTTTCTTTGGGAGGAGAGAGGAGAAATGAATTAAATCCATACCGAATAGTGGATGGAAGTACATTCTGTGGAGACAAAACTCAAATGGAATTGAAAGGGAGTTGGATAATTTTAAATCCAGGGTTGAGGAAGCCTCGGCAGGAAGGTGATAGCTAGCAGGAACTAAAGGAAGTGAGTTCATGAAAGTGCACGGTGTTGGAGAACACTTTAGTTTTCCGTAGAGAGGACAAGCCAGAGAATGCAGGAGCCCTGCAAGGATCAACACAGAGACCATTGTAGCCTAAGAGGGACTGAGAAGGAAGAGTGGAAGATGACATCAGATGGTGTTATAGAACCTAGGTGTGTCATTTCCAATAGCTTTGCCTTTCCCTGATTAACGGCAGGGTGAGTATAAGCTTCATTAACTGGTCAAGTGTAAACATGCCATTTGCTCAGATCTCCTGGCTTCTCGTCCATAGCCCAGTGGATGAGAATGGTCTCTTTATAGTGTTCTGCTTAATATCCAAGCACACAAGATTTCTGAGTCCTAATTTAGGACCTTATGTCTTGCTGCCACTTTACAGAAATTATTCAAAGGATGAAACTCTTGATTTCACCAGTAAACTTCTCATGGCCCTTTCCTATTGTTAAACTCTGTCCAAGTTTATTAGATCCTAGTGATAGAAGATACTTGGTTTATAGTCAGATTCAACTTTGCACACTGTCAAAGTTACCTAATCCTGATGAATTCAAAAGTATTCCATGTTGGCAATATATGTTGACCTCAAACTTAAAGGACTAAAATGCTCAAAGGGGCAGTTTGTCTGTTTAAGTAATATCTTATATTTTCTAAAGATAAGAAATTATAAAACAAAGGTTATTTTGTGGACATGAATCATTATACTCAGCAAAAAGCTTGTTCATGGAAGTTTTACCAAACAAATCTACCTACAGCCTTCGAATTCGTTTTTTTCTTAGTTACAACTAATACTTCTCAGTTACAATATTGTACAGATCAAAATTCTGGGAAGATGGGAGGGTGGGAAGCACCAGGAATCTCTGTCCTCATAGAGATACAATTTCAGGGGCAGAATCTGCCTGCAGTAACTAACTATTCTGGAGCCCTGGAGTTTATTAGAGGTTGGCAACGTTCGGGGAAGGCTTGGACAGTAAAGTGCAGTTAATTTCATCCATTTCAGCTCAGGCACAGTAGTCCTCGCACTTTCCCTCCCCCTCAACCACGTCATAGGCGCTGGGCCACATGTGGCTACATCAATTTGCACATAGCTTGTGGGAGCCAGAGTGGTAATAAGTCCTCTAAATATAGGGATCCGAGCACTGATTGCTGTTTTTGATCAAAGGGGTGCGGGCAAAAAGGTGGGGGGTAATTAGTGCTGTTCTTCCTCCAACTGCTGTACACTCCTATTCTGGCTGAAATCTAGGGAACTTTAAAGACCAGTGTCCCCACATCACTCATGTTTGTCCTTTTCACTTTGGGGAATCAGATACTATGAACAAGGATATTCAAAAACAACTTACAAGGGGCTGAGGATATGGCTCAGCAGTTAAAAACACTTGCTTGCAAAGCTTGCAGGCCCAGGTTCGATTCTCTAAGACCCACATAAAGCCAGATGCACAAAGTGGTGGGCATATGCGAACTCTAGAGAGTTTGCTTGCAGTGGCAAGAGGCCCTGATGTGCCCATGTGATTCCTCCCTCTCCCTTAAATGAGAAAAAAATTTTAAAAAACCCAACTAATCAGAAAACAAGAAAAACGAATAAAGAAAAAAATATGAATAAATAAAAAACCCTACATAAATAGAACAGAGACTAAGAGAAAAGAAGGGATTCAGTGGAGAAAAGG
The DNA here is from genome assembly GCA_004024765.1 of Zapus hudsonius. Classification (NCBI taxonomy): domain Eukaryota; kingdom Metazoa; phylum Chordata; class Mammalia; order Rodentia; family Dipodidae; genus Zapus; species Zapus hudsonius. The sequence goes on from PVHP010000590.1 coordinate 63,035, forward strand.
GGAGACAAAGGAAGGTGAGGGGAAGGGCTTATTAATCAGGGTACATTGTGTGCATGTATGGAGGTTGTCAATAAAAAGTTTAAAAATGAATTAAAACAAACACAAAACAACTACATATACAGGAAAGTTGCAGGATGTGAAAAGACCATAGAAGGCCTCTGCTTACACCTTGGCCTGATCAGTAGCTTTGAGACATTCTGTAATGATCTTTTTTTTTTTTTTTTAAACCACCAAACCCTGGGGAAGGGAGGGAGGAAATCCAATTTCCAGAGTTACTTCATTATTAGATTTGGATGCTCAGTTTTTAACAAGAAAAATCACAAGGCACACAGAGAAATAAAAAAGTGTGACTCATTCAAAAGAAAAAGGAAATCAATAGAAAGTGTTCCTGAAAAAGACCCGATGACACACTAGATCGATGAAGTCAACAAAGACCCAAATAACTGTCCTAATGACGTCCAAAGACCTAAAGGAACAGCTGGAGAAAGATGAAAAAAATGATGTATGAACAAATTGGCTATATCAACCAAAAGATAGAGTTCATTAAAAAAACAACCAAAAGTAAACTGAAAAATATAACTGAAATAAAAAATTCACTACAGGGATTCAAGGCCACATCGAAGCAGGTGGTAGAAAGAGGCAGTGAGTCAGAAGACAGGACAATGGAAACGATCAAGTCTGAGTGACAGGAAGTACAAAACTTGAAGACTGTGGAGGAAAGCTTAAGGGACCTGTGGTGGTTTGAGTCTGATGTCCCCCACTTGTTCTAAATGCTACTTCCCCAGCTGGTGGCAATTTGGGAATTGGACCCTTTCTGGGGGAGGTGTGTGGCTGGGGTGGGCTTATGGGTGTTATAGCCAGCCCCCCCTCACACCCCCACCACTGCCTTGTCAGTGCAGGACTCGTTCTCATATTGCCATGATCCACCTGTTGGGGCAGAGGTGATGTCCAGGCTCTGCTCAGGCCATCCTTCCCCCCATCTAAGTCTGTCAGCCAAAATGAGCCCTTTCTTCACTGCTTTGGGGTGGGTGCTTTGTGTCAGCAACGTAAAGGTGTAAGTGCAACAAGATCTATGGAACACTGCGAGCCAGATGTTCTAGTTACTTCTCTCAGCACTCTGACAAAATACCCCACAAATCGACTTCAAGAAGGAAGAACTTAATTCCACTCACAGTTCAAGAATGTATCATGGTTGGGGAGGCATGATGGCAGAGGTCTGGCCCAAGGGTGCAAGGGTGGCACAAAGGTCACGGGCAATCACCTGATCTCTGATTGGATATGAGGCCTGCTAGGTAGCAGGAAATGCATGCCTGGTGCTGAGAACTAAGTCACATGCCTAAGGCTTGGCAGGTCATAGACCCTCAGGTGAAGCTTCCACTGTGCTTGGGCAAGAAGGCCTGAGGAGATTCAAAACTCATAAAAACAAAAACTTAAGCTAGGTGTGGTGGTGAACACCCTTCGCCCCAGCACTCGGAAGGCAGAGATAGGAGGATCACCATGAATTCAAGGCCACCCTGAGACTACAAAGTGAATTCCAGGTCAGCAAGGGCTAGAGTGAGACCCTACCTTGAAAAACCAAAAATAGAGGCTTCCAAGAGCTCAACACTTAGGGAGATTTATAACAGGCTCCTCAGGGTTTAGGGCACATTGTTGAAGAGGGAATAGAAAGAATATAGGAGCCACAGGGTGGCTGAGGCATTGTCTCACCCACAGAGACTGACAGGTGCATTCATGACCCCACAGTGAATACTGAAAAACCCACTGAGCAAGGACCTTCAGTGAAATGAGGGCAGGAAAGAGGGGGCATAAGAATATAACCAGGGGGCTGGAAAGATTGCTCAGTAGTTAAGGTGCTTGCCTCAAAGCAGAAGAACCTGAGTTTGATTCCCCAGTTTCCATGTAAAGCCAGATGTACAAAGTTGCACATGCATCTGGAGTTCATTTGCAATGACTGGAGGTCCTGGTGCACCCATTCTCTCTCTCTCTTTCTCTCTCTCTCTCATAAATAGATAAATCAATAATATTTTAAAAAAGAAAGAATGTCACCAGATGGAAATATGACCAAGTTGCAATAGGTTCATATATTAACATTCTCAATGAAAGAAAAAGCAAAGGAAATGTGAGCTGGCTGGTCATCTTGCCCACAGTCAGGAAGCAGTGATGAATGCCAGTGATCAGCACTTTCTCCTTTTCATTCAGCCTGGAATCCAAGCCGATGTGGCGGTGTTGCCCATAGGCAGTGTGGGTCTTCCCTCTTCAGTTCAGCCTTCCTGGAAACACCCTTGTAGACACACTCAGAGTTGTGTTGCCATAATGATTCTAAATCCAGTCAAGTTGATGATGAAGAGAACTATCACACCTTGGGTATATAACCAACAAAACTGCAAGTTGGGTCTCAAGGAACTTCTAACAGAAGAGCTTTGGATGTATGCATCCGTACTTGTGGGAGCAGCATCCCAAATAGCTAATATGTGGGCACCATCTGAGCATACACTGATGGATGAGTCCATATGCATGATACTGTATACTCACAGTGATGTTATCAGCCTTGGAAGGAAGAAAGTCTGGTTTACTTTCACATGGATGAACCTCAAGGACATTACATGGCATGGAATTGGAGTCACTAAGATCATAGAGGCAGACAGAACAGTGGTATGTGGAGTTACTGTGTAATGGGCAGTTTCTGTTTTACAAGATGAATATTGTCAACTGAGCTACTAAGAAGGCTAAGGCAGGAGGATCCCAAGGTCAAGGCCTGCCTGTGCTATAGAATGAGTTCAAGGTCAGCCTCACCAACTTACTGGGAGTCCATTTTATCATAAAAACTAAAAAGAGGATGGGTATGTAGCTCGGTGGTAGAACATTTACCTAGCATGAACGAGGCCCTGGGTTCCAGTATGAGGGACAATATCTCTAGATAAGTGAGGGTGACTGTGTTGGTACAGCATTTCTAATGAGATAATTCTACTGGAATGTACACTTTACAAGAGTTAAGGTGGTAACTCTTATGTGTATTTTATTACAGTAAAAATTGGAGCCAGGCATGGTGGCCTATGCCTTTAATCACTGCACTCAGAAGGCCAAGGTAGGAGGATCTCTGTAAGTTTGAGGCTAGCCTGAGACTACCTTGTGAATTCCAGGTCAGCCTGGGCTAGAGTAAAACCCTATCTTAACCTCCACCCCCCAAAAACTAAATAAATAAACTATTAATTAATTTAAATGATACAAGCAATATTGTTGTTAAAACAAAACCAAAGAAACAAAAATTCAATGACTTGGGTTTACAGGAGTGTAAAGACATTTAAAAAATATCAAATAAATTTTTATCCCATGATAAGCCATTTATTAGGAATTTAAAAATAACAATGTAGCCTTTTGGTGTAGTAAGACAATTCTTACTCTAGTTCTGATCAGACCTTCAAAATATGGCTACAGGGTCAGGGATGTAGCTTGATTGTAGACTGCTTGCCTGGCATGCCTAAAGCCCTGGGCTTGGTCCCCAGCACCACATCAACCAGGTCTGCTAGCACATACCTGTAATCCCAGCATTCAGGAGGTGGAGGCGGATGATCAGAAGTTCAAAGAGGTCTTCCACTATACAACAAGTTCAAGGCCAGCCTGGGCTACATGAAATCCTGTCTCAGAAAAACAAAACAAGGGGCTCGGGAGATAATTCAGTTGGTAAAGTCACCCCAGGACTCTCTCTCTCTCTCTCTCTCTCTCTCTCTCTCTCTCTCTCTCTCTCTCTCTCACACACACACACACACACACACACACACACACACACACACACACACACACACAAAGCTGGGTGTGGTGGTGCATGCTTGTAATCTTAGTGCTGGGGAGGTAGAGACAGGTAGAACACTGGGGATCGCTAATTAACCAGTCTAGACTACTTGATGAGACCTAAACTGATGAGAGACCCTGTTTGAAAAAAGGTGGCAGACACCTGAGGAATGACACCCGAAGCAATCCTCTAGCTTGCACAGACATGCACACACACATACACCCATCCATACATGAACATGCACACCTATGTGCATAGCAAACACAAAACAGTATCAGAAATATGAGTGCTGACTACAGTTGCCACTATGGCCATGAAATGATACACACTGGCATCAAAGTTTATCAATGCAGGTGACTAAGGGGGACCACATAGTCGATATCTAACCCAGCCTGCTGGCTACTGGCTGTGCGCTTTTTAAAAAAATATATATTTTATTTATTCATTTTCAAGCAGAGAGAGAGAGAGAGAGAGAGAGAGAGAGAGAGAGAGAGAGAGAGAGAGAGAGAGAGAGAGAGAGAGAGAGAGAGAGAGAGCACCAGAGCCACCACCTTGTGGGCCTGGCTTATGTGGGTCCTGGGGAATTAAACCCAGGGCCTTAGGCACTGAAGGCAAGTGCTTAACCGCTGAGCCATCTCTCCAGCCCCTGGCTGTGCGCTTTAGAAAAGCAACCAAATAGTTCTGGGGAGTTGGCTCAGCAGTTAAAGGCACTTGCTTACCAAGTCTGCCAGCCTGGGTTCAGTTCCCCAGCCAACCGCATAAAGCCAGATGCCAAAAGTGGATCAAGCCTTTAGCGTTTGTTTGCAGCAAGAGACCCTGGCATGCCCGCGTTCTCCCCACGCAAACAAGTAAATGAATAAATAAAAATTTGAAAAGCAACTTATCCTCTATGAGCCTCAGTTTACCTTTCTATAGATTTCAGAAAAAAATATTTGGACCACTGGGAGGTTTACGTGAAACAGGCCTGACACATGGTCGGTATGGTCATGGTGGTGATGCCTTGCTTCTGAAAAAATGCCTTATTATTACTTATTTCTAGACGGGAAATGCTCCCCATCTCCGCCTTTATTTTCCTTAAAATGACGTTAAGACACATTGATCTTCTATTCTCAGTTTCTTTGCAGTTTTAACGGACTGCAGAGCAATGGTTGTAGACTCCCGCTGTCGTAATCAAATAGGACTTTGCACATGGTCAAAGTTGTGTAATCGTGATAAATTAAGAAATATTCCCACTTGACAAATAAGCTTTAACCTCAAACAAACCCACATGGTGGGTTTTTTTTTTAGCAACACTGGATGTCATTTTCGCCTTTGCTGACTAATGGTGGCTCACCATGCCAGAAAGGCAGGCTCTGACATCACTGGGGAGGTGGAGGACACACCCGGACTTACCTGGCTTCGTTAAGGCTTCATTCATGGCTTCTAGGACTCTATTCTGTAGTAAGGCTCCCACAGCACTGGTCACAGTTGGTTCTTTTTTGGGACTTGCCTGAGCCTGACCCTACAGAGACAGCAACAGCATAGCACTGTAACTTCAGGACCATGCAGGAGATTAAGTTGTTTAGGGTCAATCAGTAGCAGATTTGAGTTTCATGGGGTCCCCTCTCCTCCATGCACCCAGAGGAAGGTGCCAGACACACAGCCTGCACCTCAGCATAGGCCCTGTCCTCCTGCTCAAGGCCATAGCTGGGCTCTGGAACTTTCATTCCCTCAGCAAGCCCTTGATGTTGTTTTGTGGTATGAAAATCCTCCAAAATCAGTTGTGAGGAGACAGAAGAAATCACTTACTGTCAATGAGTGTATTGGTATGGAACATTTGATTTTGCTTTACTCTCGAAGATAATATTGTTTTCTAACAAGAACAGAGAAGGGAACCAGACTGGCAGACAGGGCATGTTTTACAAATGGAATCCCACCATCCCCAAGCCTGGAGCGTAGAACGGTTGGAGGAAGACAAAACAATATCAAAGCTTTCTGAGAGTCTCCGCTTAGCTCCAGGCAGGTGGCAAGTATGGTATTAAGATAACCTGCTACTCCAGTGAGACTCCTCACTGGCGGGAGGATCGCTTCGAGGTTCTGGCAGCTGGGTTTCTTCCCCATCCAAACAAAAATGACTGCTTTTAGAGACCTAGGCTGGTCTCCTTTGGTTAGGGGTCTGGCACATTTTTAAAGATGATTATGTTTAAAATAGAAACACATTCTGACTGTGCCATTGAGAAGCCTGTGAGACTGAAACAAACCCCTCCTTCTTGTTCCATTCTGAGCAAACGTCACCACCAGACAAGGCCCCAGAGGGGTGGCGCTGATACTCAGGGCACAAACACAGCCATTCAGATAGACTCAACATTGAGCAAGGAATTCAGGGAGCAAGAGCTTTCTCTTCCCACTTAGTTCTGGAAATCAAGGGAGAGGAACCGGCCAAGTCACTGGTCACACTCAGGACAGCCAGCCGGCCTGCTTCACAAATAAAAAGCACTTCCGTTAGCTGCTTCCCTGCACCCTCTTTGGCTCCGACCAATACTGGAAAACCTCGTGGTCTGTTTTGAGGAACCCTGTGCAGAAATGTCACTTGTCACTGTGTCAGGTAGAACTGAACTCACAAATGTCTCCAAACTTAGGTTGAATTCAAGCCCAAAGCGGTCTTAGGCTTTCAGAATTGTGATGCCAGTCCTTCCAAGAGAAAAGGCCATTGGAGGGTAAAAAGGAGGGTTGGGTAATGTAGAGAGAAGGGCAGAGCCTCTATGTGTCAGGCAGCTTGTTACCTATACTATCTATAATACTCCGATCAGCCTAACAAGTTAAGGTGCAGAGAACTTCCTGCGAATAAACCCTCACGGCTGATGGCAGAATCCTTCTTGGGCTTTTGCACTGCTTCCCACACCGGTTTAGCTGAAAAGACTAGACTCCAAAACTGTATGGATCATCACTCATACACCACATGTATGTCCTCCCTCCTGGGTTCCCTGATTTAGCTTTATAGCACACGTGGAGCATCCCTCCTCCAAACAGTTGTAGTCTGAAATGCTCTGATATAGAACCATTTGGAGTCACTAACATGCTGCCACAGTGAACATTTCCACGTGTGATTTGTTATGGCCAAAGCACAGGAGCATAAAAATGTATAAAATTGGGCTGGAGAGATGGCTCGGCGGTTAAGGTACTTGCCTCCAGTGCCTAGGGCCTCGGGATCAATTCCCCAGGACCCACATAAGCCAGACCCACAAGGTGGTGACCCTGGTGCACTCTCTCTCTCTCTCTCTCTCTCTCTCTCTCTCTCTCTCTCTCTCTCTCTGTATCTCTCTGCTTGAAAATGAATAAATAAATATTTTTTTAAATGTATAAAATCATCTTCTAAGGTGTTTTTAAATCTCAAGTCATTTTATATGTATGTGTATTTTGGATGTATATGACAATATCCTACAATCTAAAAAATTAGAGATCTTGAATTTCTGAATTTAATTATCCAAGCATTTCAGATAAGGGGTATCAACCTGCATTTCTATCTTGATAGACTCTGATAACCAGTCATCCTCTCAGCCTTATCCATTATTACACAGTCTGTGCCTGATTAGTCCTCTCGGGCCACTGAGTTTTCCTATTCCTCTGTCCTGTGACTCCCTCCCTGTCTCCTGCAGTCCACCTTGGATGATAAATGCAAAAGTGACCTTTCTAAAAGACAACTCCATTTTCCTCTATTGACTCAGTCTCATACATAAGAATGAACACAGAGAAACCAATACCGCCAGCAGAGAGAGAGAGAGAGAGAGAGAGAGAGAGAGAGAGAGAGAGAGAGAGAGAGAGAGAGAACAGAAGAGAAGCACTCTTGCAGGAGGAACGGTGGACACGGGCTGGTGGGTGGAAAGTCCTTAGGCCTGGCCATGCTCTGATTTTAGGGAATCTATCTGATCAATTCTATTTTTTTCTGTTAATCTAAACTGGCTCGAGCCACACTTTTTCTAGATCTGCTGGTTAGTTTGTTGTCCTATCCTGTCTGCTTTTGAGCAAATGACTCGGGTCATAGCTACATGTGTTGTACAACTCTTCCTTCCCATTTCTCAATCTGGGCTGGCGAGCTAACATTTGGACACCCACAGGAAATCACAAGGATTTCACCCAGGAATCACAGGGCTTCTTGATTAACTCTCAATCAAGGAAGCTTCTCACACCACCTTCTTTGAACTACAAATCCCCATCAACCAGTAACCACATGGCACTGGTTCACAGGACATATTCAATACCTCCCTATGGCATGTGGAGAGAAAGCTAACAATCAGCCTAGGGAGTGGGGAACGCTAGTATCAGAAAGTGTCCACAGCCACCCAGATGCCAGGTTTAAGGAAAGCACTCTAAAGAGGTTGTCTACTCAAAGTATTCAGACCAGCTCCAACTTATTGGTGGCAAGACCATGTTAACAAAGGTGATGGTGTGTAAGCGACACTGTGGGCCAAGACTCTGGGCCTTTGATGTCAAAGAACCTGTCATGGGGACAGTACAATCTATGGGGACAAAGCCAGTATTATTTTGAAAGTTTACCACTTTGTGCCTATTTTAGTAGCTGCTTCCATGCATCTACCTTCAACCACGTCTGCGACCTCCTGTTTCCACCGTCACCACATCCACCCTCCTTCAACATCCATGCTCCACACACCCACCTTTATTCAAAGACTCCCCTCCTCCCATTCACTCCCACACCTCTTGATTGTCCTGTGATTTTAAATATAAGTTTACAAACCTCTTCTCTATAAATCAGAACACAATCCTTCGGGCATCTTCCTGGGGACCTTTCCCCTCCATGGAACAGTTTTACTGAGTCGAAATTCTTTCCTGGGTGTGCTAGGCTGATACTCATCATTGAATAGACAGGACATTCGCATAATGCTACACAAATTCTTTTTCTATATCACAGTTCATCTGCAAACACTTCTATAATATTTATTTCTGCAACACCCAGTGGTGGTGTTAGCAGGAGGGAGATGACTCACATGGGGATGAACCACAGTGATCAGGGCTCTAGAACCTTGCACTTATAATGGGTAGTTTGGGGTCCTGGGCAAATTCTACCTACTTGTTTCAGTCATGCATGGACACAAAGATAGTAGCTTCGTGAGAGGTATTTACCTGAGCTCTGGATGCCAACCTGGCTGCGGTTTGGGCTGCATCAAAGACTCGGCGAGAGGACTGATCCTTGCAGAAATTAATATGTCGCTTGGCAGCATTTTCATTAAACCTCCTCATACAATATGGACATTGAATATAATCTGGATGTGAAAATACCAACAAATGGCAATTAGATTTCAACAGCATCTATGGAATGAAACTATATGAAATAAGTAGAATATAAACTCTGCTACTGAGGAAAGAACAAGGTCTCATGCTAGTTTGAGACAGCCTATTCCAGAAGAGGAGGCATACAAGGGTTTAAATAAAAGATGGGGGGCTGAGGAGATGGATCAGTGGCTAAAGGTGCTTTGCTTGCAAAGTCCACTTGCCTAGTTTCAATTCTCCAGTACCCACATAAAGCCAGATGCACAAGTTGGCACATGGATTTGAAGTTTATTTACAGTAGCAAGAGGCCCTTGTATACCCATGCTCACTCATTCTTTCAAATAAATAAGTAAAATTACTTTTAAAAAATAGGGAGGGGCTGGAGAGATGGTTTAGTGGTTAAGGCATTTGCCTGCAAAGCAGAAGGACCTGATTTCAATTCCCCAGTACCCACGTAAAGCCAGATGCACAAGGTGACACATGTGTCTGGAATTTGATTACAGTGGCTGGAGGCCCTGGAGCATCCATTCTCTCTCTCTCTCTCTCTCTCTCTCTCTCTCTCTCTCTCTCTCTCTCCATGCCTCTGTCTTTCTCTGTGTCTCAAATAAATATAAATATTTTTTTAAAAAAAGATAGTGGAGAACTTTAGTGCACCCTCCGACCCGCCATGAAATCAAATCTTGTCTGTTGCATGTTCATTTTGCATCACCACTGGACAGTTGCGACAAATGTGAGGGAACAGGAATTTTGTAACTTCAGGAGATGCAAGATGAGGAGACAAAGAAGAAAAATAAGGCTGGAGAGATGGCTCAGCAGTTAAGGCCCTTGCCTGCAAAGCCTAATGACCCAGGTTCGATTCCCCAGTACCCACATAAAGCCAGATGCACAGTGGCACATGCATCTGGAGTTCATTTGCAGCAGCTGAAGACCCTGGTACACCCATTCTCTCTGTGTGTCTCTCTCTGTTTGCAAATAAATTAATAAAAAGGAAGAAAAGAAAAATAATAAATAAAACGGGGGAGCTCCACAGGTGAACTGTAAATAACAGGAAATGTCCCCATTTTTGGAACTGTTAGCCATGATAACAGAGGAATAATTTTCCACTGAGCAGAAAGAACAGTTGTTGAACTCCTCAGGGACTCCAGTGTCAGAGCTGTTACAGACAGTATTTGATGCTAATCTTTGGGTTCCTGATAAGGAGTGGCACAGCGGATCTGGCATTTCGGGCTCTGGTGGAGATGGGCTCAGGAGAGGGGGATCTCCAGTGTGTCCCTCTCTGTCAGTTCTGCTCTTGGACCCAGGTCTTCCTCCTTGGGTGAACAACCTTTTCTTCTTCCCAGTAAACAGTTACTAAACACAAGCACCCACCTTGCCTGAGCACTAAGCCCTCTTTCACTGTGCCACAGCAAATAGAAATGTGTCTTACTCTTTCAACATGCGTTGGAGAATTTTGCTTAACGCGTTCTATAGTGCATGGCCTTCCTGGGGGGTGATATCATATGAGAGCTGATTCCCTGGATATTCTACCCACTCTCGCACCCTCAAGAGAGTGACTAGAAGCCCACGGGAAGACTACTTTTTAAAGCAGTACATTCTGGATTCAAAATATAAAAATATGGCCACTTTATTCAACTCTGCCTGTCATGAACCTGCTATGTCTTTAAATTTGGATTCTCACTAGGTACCTGAAAATTTCCCTAGCTTTCAAAGCAAAATATATAAACTAAAATGATAAAAAGCTTTAACCTTAAAAAAGAGAGGGAAGGAAAGAAATTTACTCCCTTGACATTAATTTTAATTAAGGATAACCCATTAACTGTTTCATGATATCATTTTCTTTAAACAACAGATAAATTATACTTGGGAACTTCTCCCTCAGTTGAATTTAGTGTCTTGGAATCACAGCATGTTAGTACTTAGGGTACAGAAGGGCATAGAAGATCCAGAAAAAGCTAAGGCTCTGGTGCTGGGTGAATCCAGAAGTTTAAAAATGTGGGCTTGGGGGATGGAATGGGAGGCCAGTGTCACCAGCAGAAAGACTGCCTTTGCAATGGCAGACAAGACATTTAGGAAGTCACAGGATAAAAGGCGGTGGAGGCAGGGTGCAAAACCCGAGGAAAGAACTCGCTCTGGAGATGGGGAAGTGGCTTCTGGAAAGCTTTGGCTTGTTCCTGGTAAACTTGGGAGTCTCTGTAGATCTGTGCACCTTGTCAAACTGTCTTTCCTTTTTTTTTTCTTTAAAGGTATATAATTTGATTTTATTCTTTCAATTGCCTTTCATGGGCAATTGAGGTTTCTGGTCTTTGCTGGGAGCCAAGCTGGGTGGGATACTGGCCTTCACTAAGCCCATGGGGATTAGTCTGATGTAGGCGCCTTTGCGGGCAAGCTAGATGGATATGAGTGATATCAAAGAAGGATTTTTCTCCCAGAAAGGGGCTGAGCTGCATCAACCTTAAACTTAATATGGAAGTTTTGATTAGCATGCAGTCAAAATTCCTACACATACATCTGGATAACTAAATGCAGTGACATCTTCAAAGTGGAAAGGTGCTTTTTGCCCCCTTTGGTTTTTTTGTTTGTTTGTTTCTAAGCCATTTTCTGAAGTAGTTTGGGAAGATTTTTGTATGAACAAGTGACCTTCAAGTGAATACTTACTTGTAAAATATAAGCATTATAAACACCCAGACATGATTCCACCCTCTGCTCATGCCTTCATTTTCCCTGCCATTGTGGAGCTTCCCCTTGAGTCTATAAGCCAAAATCAACCCATTCCTCCAAAAGCTGCCTTTTTGTTGGGTTCTTTGTGTAGCAACAAGAAGTTAACTACAACATCTTTGGTACCAGAGAATGGGATCTGTCATAGCTGCTAGAACTCTGATTCTATGGCTTTGGCCTTTTGGAACTGATTTGCAGGAGGAATGTGGAAGGATTCGAAACCTTGGCCTAAGGGACACCTTGAAGTGCTGTAAGTACAGACTGATGGACTATTCTTGTCAGACTTGAGAGACCTGAATGCAGTAGGGAGTATGGTACTGTGAAGTTTGGCTTACAAGGGTAAGAAAGAACTTTATCAGGGCTGTGCCAGAGTAGTTTATGTAAAAGGCTTGCTGCATTTGGCCTGCCTGTGTCCTGAGAAATTGTGCAGGGTTGCTTTTTGTAGAAATGGACTGGTTTGAGCAGAAAGGAAATCTTTGGGCAAAAATTGCTTCCCATTCAGCTGCAATTGTTTGAGAGATGACAACCATTGAGATTGGGCCAGCTGGTCTGCATTGGGACAGCAGGAAGACTGAAGAACTAAGGAACCTGAAGGATGAAGTATTCTTGCTCTTCAAAGTTGGCTTTGTTCCCCCCTGGGTTAACAAGTTGATAGCCCACCTGGCACTATGGAGTATATAACAAGTGCAGGAAGAGAGGGTCATTGGATTTACAACACGGTTTTGCTTTTTGGAAATGGCCATGGGCAGTGTGAAGCAGGCCTGTTGGATTACCTGCATGTAAACCCAACAGAATCATGAGGATGAACCATGGGTTGCAGTGGAGACCCAGTGAAATGATAGGATTATGGGATGGCTGCCAAGCAGAACTGCAAGCACCAAATGAAGTTTTTTGGGATGATGAATAGCTGGAGGGGCAGAGTTGGAACTCCAGGAGAATGTTTCTGATTATTATTAGACTTGGAGTTAGAGTTTGCCCTGTTTGTTTTTAATCTTGTATTGGTTCAATTTATCTTTGCTATGCCCAATGCCATCTTTTGCAGTATGAATATTCTGTTCTATTATTGTTTTTGTTTTTGGTGGGTTTTTTTTTTTGGTATTATAGCTCAGTTGAAAGACCTTGGATTATGGAATGTTTGAATATCATAGGGATGGATAAAAAGCTGTGGGGATTTTTAAAGTTGAGCTGAATGCATTGCATTTTACACATATGCTTATCATTTTGGGGGGCCAGGGGTGGATTGTAGTGGTTTGATTCAGGTGTCCTCCATAAACTTAATGTGTTCTGAGTGCTTGATCATCAGTTGATGGCAGTTTTGGAATTGGAACCTTGTTGGAGGTGTATTATTGGGGACAGTTATGGGGGTTATAGATAGCTTTCCCCTTGCCAGTATTTGGCACACATTCCTGCTGTTTTTTGCAGTGCTGTGGTAGAGGTGATGGCCACCCTCTGGTCATGCCATCGTTTTCCCTGCCTTTATGGAGCTTCCCCTTGAGTCTGTAAGCCAAAATAAACCCTTTCCTCCACAAGCTGTTTTTGGTTGAGTTCTTTGTCTCAGCAATGAGACAGGTTGACTACAACAAAAGGACTTTTCTCCCAGAAAGGGGCTGAGCTGCATCAACCTTAAACTTCAAATGGAAGTTTTAATTAGATGCAGTCAAAATCCCCACACGTACCACTGGGTAACTAATGCAGTGACGTTTTCAAAGTGGAGAGGCATTCCCTGCCCCATTTTTTTTTTGTTTGCTATTAAAGCCATCTTCTGAAGCAGTTTGGTAAGTTTTTTGTTGGAACAAGTGACAGTCAAATGCATACTTCTAAAATGTAAGTATTATAAGCACCTACAACGTGACCTAGGAGCCTGACCCTGGATTTCTCATTGGGCAAGGCAGTATGAATTGTCAGCACCTGCTATAGGCTACACAATGCTTTCCATATGGAGATGCAGAGTCTCTGCAGTCAAAGAATAAGCATTCAAATAGAGAAATAAAAACAGTAAAAAGTATAACACCACCAGACAGCATTGATAAATGAAGAGGTTAGGCTTTAGAGCCTGATTAACTGGTTTTGAGTCGACGCTCTTTGTTGCTATGTGTGTGAATTTGGGCAGGTTACTCAATCCCCTTGGGCCCCCGTCTCCTCAGCACATCAAGAGCACCTGCTACATCAGATTGTTCTGAAAGTTAACTAGCTAATCCCACAAGCATGAAGGGTGGGAACATACTGAGATTGGATAAATGCTACCTCTTGCTATAAGCAAACTGGTCCAACAAGGTTGTGTTCCCAACTACCAAAGCAGAGCGCAGGTGCTTAGAAAAAGTGAAAAGAGAAAGTTCCAGGGTCGGTCAGAACTCATTTCCAGTGGGGTAGATAAGCCATCTAGAACTTGGCATTCAGCTTGGTGGTTATTTCTTGGTTTTACCAGGTAGAAAGTTAAGTCTTAAGCCAGGCATGCTGCCCAGGTCAGGCAAAGATGACTGCACTCATGTTGAGTTGAATTCCACGTGTCTGCTCCCCCATTGCCACTGAGTTTGGCACCACAGGTCACTATGGAGGTAATAGGTTTGAAGTGTATTTCCCTGCCAACCAGAACCTCGGGGGTGATGAGGCAAGCAGATAACTTTCCCATGGTGAGAGGTAGCGCTAGGCTCCTGGGATCCCAGGAGGGATGAGACACCCAGCCACAGAAGAATACAGAGAGGACATTGTCCTGTGTCTGAGCATTCAGGATGGCTAGCTGTACTTATGTTGAGTTTCCAATAAAAATTATTCTTTGGTAACAATCATATAAACAATGTGACCGAGCTACATGTTCTAATCTCAAATGGACTCACCTCTTTCCCTCTACCGATAATGCTTCCATAAGCATCACTATATCTGATTTATTTCAGTAAATAATGGCTTCAAAGGCCAGAGTGCTAACCGTTATGTCACAGACAGTGATTTCAAAAGTCAGACTACAAGTGGATTCTTGAAAAATAAGGTGGCTATATCTCATTTAAAATTAGAGTAGAAAACAAGACAACAAACCCTATGTAAAAATGTAAACATTGCCTGAGACTACATACTGAATTCCAGGTCAGCCTGGGCTAGAGTGAGACCCTACCTTGAAAAACCAAAATAAAATAAACATTGTATTGAGACCGTGTGCAGCCCTATGAAATGATTACTTCATGTCTCTACCCTCCCTGAACAAGTCCAATCAGAACTATTGTACATCACTGTCTTTATAAAGTATTACAATATCCTGAAAATTTGAATTCTTTGCAGATTTGGTTATATCAGTAAGAACTAGAATAAATATACACATGTTATGAAAACTGAGTCATAAAAATACGGAATCATGCTGACAAATAGAGGAAATTTACTTGCAAACTTATGCAAATCAAGCCACCTTACATTATAACTCAACTTTGTTGTTTGAGCATAAAAATTTTCTAGTACATATGCCTAAGAATTCAGGGCTGATAAAAAATCCCTGCACAAACAAAATAATCAAATTATGATGAAAATATGCTATTGTGTACAATCATTTTTCTTGTATAAAAGCACTGTTAAGTGCATAGTAAAGAACTTAATTATAAAGCTATATTTTAGCATACAAATCTGAAAGAAAGATAAATAAATGGAACATGTAATGAGCTCCTGCAAAGGGCCTTTTAAAAAGAATCCCTGCATCTTAGATCCAACTGAGCAGAAAGAGGACTTCATATTGCACAACATCTGACATGGTTTCACTTATTCGATTAGAGGGCTGTGAGGTAGTCATCACCTACAAAGCCTCAAGGTATATCATCAAGTTATTTATTTGAGACCTTTCTAATTTCTTTCTTTTTTTTACATTTTTTGTCAACAACCTCCACACGCACAACACACACACACACACACACACACACACACACACACACACACACACAATACACCATGGTCACGATCCTCTCCCACCACCCTTCTTTTTCCTCCCTCCTTATCTCTCCTCCACTGAACTTCTTTTACAAATGAAGCCATTTCTCATAAAGACAGTTTCATTCCACGAAACTGCTTGCCAAAATCCTTGTCTATGACTGAAACGCTGGACACAGATCTTCGTGCTGAACATGAAGACATCATATTCTTTAAGTTACATTTTCTGTAGCATCCATTAAAAGTAAAGCAAATACCAAGGTTCTTTTCTGGCACTGTTTAGATTATTTGATTTTTTAGATGATTTTTTTTTATAGTGTGGTTACACTGTGCTTTTTTTGTTTTGATACTTTGAAAATATTTTTATTTATTTATTTACAAGCAGAGAGAGAGAGAGAGAGAGAGAGAGAGAGAGAGAGAGAGAATGGGCACACCAGAGCCTTACATGGGTACTGGTCATTAGGCTTTGCAGGCAAGTGCCTTAACTGCTACTCATCTCTCCAGCCCTGGATACTTTTAAAATGAGCTTTTTGGAGGAACTTGGATACAATAAGCTGCATGTATTTTAAATGGACAGTTCAGTGAGTCTCTACAAATGTGTACATTTGTGTAACCTCTCTAGTTAAATGTAGAACACGTCTGTCATTCCACAAAAAAAACTTTTTCGGACCTATTTCAGGCAGCATTCCCCCGACTCAGCCCCATCCAGCCAGTGTTCTTTTCCCATCACAACAGATAAGTTTTCCTTGTTCTATAATTTCATGTGGTAGATAATCCATCGAGCTAAATACATAGTAGCAGTACTTCCTTTTTACTGCTGAGTAGATTTTCATTTGTAAATAGCCAAGAATTTGCTAACCTCTATGCTGGTTGATGGACATTTTCAATTGTTTCCAGTTTATGTTGTATGAATAATGGTATGAATGTTCGTATAGACATCTATTCTGTTGACATATTTTTAACAATTAATTAATTTATTTATTCCCATCAACTCTAGTATAAAATTGCTATAGTGGTGAAGTGTATGCCTAAGGAAATAATGGTTGTATTATTCTACCCTTTCAAGGACAGCAGTGTGTGAGAATTTCAGCCCCTCCACCACAGTGTAGCCAACATGTGTATAGACAGTCTTTAATTCCAGCCATTCAGTGGAGTGTGTGGTGGTATTTCATGTGGCCTTTTAAAACAAATTTTTATTTATTTGCAAAAAGAGAGAGAAAAGGGAGAAAGGGAGGGGGAGAATGGTCGCACCTGGGTCCCCAGCCACTGCTAACAAACTCTGCATGCATGCTTCACTTCGTGATCTGGCTTTACCTGGGTCCCAGAGAATTAAAACAAGGTAATCAGGCTTCACAGACAAGCACCTTGACCACTGAACCGTCTCTATAGCCCTCACTGTGGTCTTAATTTGCATTTCCCAGGTGAAAATAATGTTTAGTATCTTTTTGTGGTCTTCTTGGTTATTTTGGGGCATGTTAGATACATTTCCTTTTCTTAGTGAGCTTTAAGAGTTCTTTATATGTTTTTAATAAAAACCTATTATTAGACACATGTGTTGTAAATATCTGTGCCCTGCCTGTCGCTTCCCTTTCTATTCTCTTATAAGTATTTCTCAAAACACATTTTTAAATTTTGGTAAAACCAAATTTACTAAGATTCTTTGCTGTGGCTGTTTTGAGATAGGTTCTTGATGTAGACAAGGCTGGTTTTGACACTGGAATCCTCCTGCCTCAGCCTCCTGAGTGCTGAGCTTACAAGCAGGTGTCAGCGTATTCCTTTAAGCGAATTGCTAGTAGAGAACATAGAGAAATCAAGCTGCATCTGAGCTGGCAGCTTCCTCCCTGCTGGCTAGTTTTCATGGTGCCAGAGGTGTTATGTAGGCCGCTGGCAGAGAAAAGTCCTCAGTAGTGGACTTGTGTTCCACCACCAACCTGGAGGTGAGATGTGCCCACAGGTGCAATAGTGGCATGACTGTTAGGGGCTTAACTACTGCATTCTGGTTGAATTACAGATTCCCTCAACAGGAGGAAAAGTCATATCTGGTACTGTAAACCTGGTCACTAGCTCATGGCTGGGGAGGTGCCAGGCCCCAGGGAGAACCTACCACTCTTGTTATGCTAAACTGGTAGGCTGTCAAACTGTTTTCTAAATATCTATGTTTATGCTCATAGATGAGCACTGCTCCTCTCAGCTCCTTCACAGAACTTTCTTCTTGCAGTGGGCATAGGTAAATGAAGAGGTACATAACTGGTCCGAGGACTGAGAATGAGTGACTCTTGTGTGCTCAGCTATAAAGGAGACATCTATATCACCCTGCTCTGAGGCTCAGGAAACATTGTGAGGAGAGTGGAAAAAAGTGTAAGAGCCAGAGAATGCTCTGAACCACTATCTTTCGGGCATGACATACATGGTCATTTACACTCATGATCTAACAGCAGCTGTGGTTTTCTGTCATCATTCCATTGTAGATGGGGGGGGGCTCATGAGACTCCACCTTTCCAGAGAAGCTATTGGTAATTAATGTTTGTTGGGGGAGGGGAGACATGTTCTTTAATGCTGTAGACACTGGTAAGTTGCCCATGGTTCAGTAAATAACCTCCACCTGCTCCTTCAGCCATCCTGATTTGGTTCAGTGGGTCATCACACTGAATGTATGAATTTGTGGTGTCTTGAATCCCAAGTGCCCATCCTCAGAGTCACGTGGTGGCTTGAATCCCAAATGCCCACCCCCAGAGTCACGTGGTGGCTTGAATCTCAACTGCCCACCCCCAGAGTCACGTGTGTGACCACTTGGCCCCCAGCTGCTCAGAAAGGTTGTGGCACTGTTAGAGGACTGAACCTTGCTAAAGAAGTGTGTTATTGAGGGCAGGCCTTGAGGCTTTTCTCCTGACCTTTAATCCTGTCCTGCCTCTGCTTCCTGGCTGGATTCTGGTGTGGTGCTCTGTGGTGCACTGTGATGCAGTGTGATGCTGTGTGATGCTCTGTTGTGCATTGTGATGCTGTACAATGCCGTGTGATGCAGTGTGATGCCGTGTGATGCAGTGTGATGCTGTGTGGTTCAGTGTGATGCAGTGTGATGCTGGCTCCGGCTCCCACCTGCCATGCTTTCCCCACCATAATGGACTTCACCTTCTGCCACTGAAACCCCTTTCTTTCCATAAGTGCCTTATGGTCTGGTATTTGTTCCCAGAGACAAGAAAATAACTGATACAAGCATCTATAAAATACTTTTATAGATGTAGCACTTAAGGTCAATGATGTACTTAGAATTATTATATACAGTGTAAAGCAATGCTCATTTTCCCATATATATGTATATATATGTATGTATGTATATATATATATATATATATATATATATATATATATATATATATATCCATTTGTTTAGCATCATTTATTGGTAAGCCTATCCTTTCCCTGGGGCTGGGAATGTCATTGAGTTGATAGAGTACTTGCTCAGCATGCACAAGGCCCCAGGCTTGATTCTCAGCACCACATACTCTGGGTGCAGTGGCACACATCTATCATCCCAGTATCAGAAAGTGGAGATAAGACCATGTAGAAGACCAGCATGGGCTACATGTCAAAAGAAAAAAGGAAGGAAGGAAGGAAGTTAGGAAGGAAAGAAAGAAAAGTGTTAAGGCTGTTAATGAAAGAAGGATGGTCATTGATTTCATTTCTTTATTTTATTGGTGCATATTCATTGTACAACGCAATGGGTTTTACAATGATGTTTCTGATCAACTATTTTACTACATTCACCAAATTCACTCCACCCTCAAGGATGTTTTTTTTTTTCTTCAACAAATGGAGCCGAGGAAAGTGGTTATCTATGTGCAGAAGGGTAAAGTGAAAAAGGCTGAGGAGATGACTCAGTGGTGAAAAGTGTTTCCTTTTGAAGCTTGCCAGCCCAGGTTCAATTCCCCAGAACCCATGTCAAGCCAGATATGCAGAGCGGCTCATACATGTGGGGTTTGTGTGCAGCAGCAAGAGGCCCTAGAACGTCCCCTTTCTCTGCTACTGTGGTTGGTTTGGATCAGGTGTTCCTCATAAACTAATGTGTTTCGAATGCTTGGTTCCCAGCAGATGGCAATTTGGAAGGTGGAGTCTTGCTGGAGGAGGTGTGTGTGGGGATGGGCCTGGATGTTTATTAGCCTTAGCTTGCCAGTGAGAGCTCAGCTCACTCTCTTGTGGCTCTTTCCACCTACTGCGGCAGAGGTGATGTCCAACCTCAGCCTCTGCTTGTGCCATTATGGAGCATCCCCATGAGGCTGTAAGCCAAAATTAATCCTTTCCTCCTATCTGTTGCATTTTGTTTGGTGTTTTGTGCCAGCAACAAGAAGGTAACTACACCAGCTCCCAAACAAATAAAAATATTAAAAAATAAAAGTAAACTAAATGAAGACTAAAGTGAAGCCTTACCTTTCATCACACACGAATGGTAACTCAAAATAGATCAAAAACATAAACAGCAGAGCTGAAATTATAGAAGAAATCCCAGGGAGTAATCTCAGCACTTGAGTAGAGACAGGAGGATCAGGTATCCAAGGCCATGCTTGGTTTACATAGCAGTTTGAGTGCTACATGAGAGACTCCTTTTCAATACCCAGCCACCCCCCCCCCCAAAAAAAAAGAAATCTCAAGGGACAGCATGTTGGCATTAAATTTGGCAATGAATTTTTTGGATATGACACCAAAAACATGAACAGCTGTTAAGAAAAATTAAAACTTTTTGTGCTTTCATTAAAGGCTACCATCAAGAGAGTCAAAAGATGGTACAAAGCATGGGAGACGTGTGCAAATTGTTTATTTGATAACGGATTAAAATTAATCCAACTGAGCCTCTAGCCCTACCTCCCAATTTAGAGAAAGATAGACAGAACATCAATATGGCTGAGCAAGAAGATGAATATGGAATGTGTGACATTCTAAAAGATGGATGGCTTAGTAAGGGTGCAGCCGAAGACGGAAAATGTCTAAAAATACGACAAAAAGCGATACATAAACATTGACTGGAAGGAGGTGAGGGCTGAGCTCTCAAAGACATTTTTAAGGTAATTGGGAAACTGTGAATCAAGTATGGTGATAGTATTGTAGTTACACAGGAAAATGCAGTGATGCTCAGGAGATAAACCTTAAAATAGTTAAGGGCAAAGTGTCCATGCCACTTGAAACTTAACACTTAACAGATATCGAGTGAGAAGTGGGGGAGGGGAGAGGGCGGAGAGGAAGGCACTGGTGTCAGCAGCAGAGCATTTCAGCAGAATGCATTGCATTATTGTCTTTTCTATAGATTTGAGACTTTTCAACATAGAAGGTTTGGAGTAAAGTCGTGGGTCATTTAACTTTTGTTTTGTTTTGATATGTATTATTTTATCATTTTATTGTATCATATAAAATAAATGCCTAGAGTTTTCTGAATTCTAATGTGGCTTGCAATGACAGCATCATCGACTATAATTTATTATGACTACGTGATTATAATTTAATATCCCTTAATTACACTTAAAATATATCGAAATATAATACTGCATTTATCGGTAGACTGAAAGTTTTACATTAATATGTAAATATAAGTATACTACATTACACTTATATAGTGTATTTTAAATTATTATGTTTAGATTTTTAAAATTAATATCTTTATTATGAATAAGTATATACATTGTATGAGCAACTCTTGTGATGGTGTCCCCGTTTCCCTCCTCTCTGTCCCCTATCCACTGGGGTCCTTCCTCAGTGTGCAAACTGGATCTGTCCATAGGTTAGGGTCTTGCTGTAGCCCAGGCTGACCTGGAACTTACTCTGTTGTCCCAGGCTGGCTTTGAACTCACAGCAGTCCTCCAATCCTTCTACCTGGGAGTAAAGGCATGTGCCACCACACCGGGCTTCATTTAACTTTTGCAATTTAACAATGTTTAGCTTTGTTATGAGGATTTCGCATGGAAACAACAAGAGCTGTAGCTCTTGACCTTGTGGAACTACTGTAGACCTGCTCACAGTGCTCATCATAGCTCCTAGCCCTCATCCATAGTGTGAATGATGTTGCCTGCGGGTGGAGGGTGACCCAATGTGTGGATGACGTCTCCTACGGTCATGTGATGACCCTAGGAGGAGATCATGGTGCAGGAGGGAGCACAAAACTTATGTCAATTGGAGGAAAAGGGTAATACATACTGCTGATAAATATATTTCCTAATGTATTGATGAAATTACCTCTGCTGACTTGGGTTCAATTCTCAGATACCCAGATGGGCAAAGTGGTACATGCATCTGAAGTCCATTTGCAGGAGCAAGGTGCATTCATACTCTCTTTCTCTCTCTGCCCATAAATAAATAAATAAATAAATAAGAAATAAATAAGAAAATATTTTTAAAACATTACCTCTATGGAATTGTTATTGTCATTTTTAGCATGTAGAAGCGCAAGGATTTGGCCAAAAGTCAATGATAGGGTCAAAAGGAAGCCAATCTGTGCACACACCTGGGTTGATGGTTGGAGCGGGAGGAGGTGGGAGCGGCCGGCCTTCTTTCATGGCTAGGATACACAGCTTTGCTGCCCGGATTGCACTAATGAACTCCTCATGCTGTCGTCTCCAGTTAGATTTCCTCACAGGTTGAGACTATAAGAGATAAAACCAACCTATACCACCATTGACTATCTACCACTCAACTGACATTTTTTTAAAAAAAGGTAAATTTTGAATTATAAAAAATGAGACTGTATGATTTGGAGAAAAGAGAACTATATAAAGAAACATGGAAATTGCAGCAATAAACATTTAAAGTCACATCAGTGAGGGAAAATGCAAAATAAAAAATCAGAAAAACATGGGGACAGGGAGGAGGGAAATGGAGATACCATCATAAGATTTGCTCATACAATGCATCAAATTATTAAGAATATATATGAAAACAATCAGAAAAACAATGTACCTAGAAAACTTTAGAGAAAGCCAAATGTGCAAGATTAAAGGTAACTTTCTCAGGCAATCCCAGCCTGGGGAGGATGAGGCAGCAGGATTGTAATCATTTGGCTACTTGGGTTACATAGTGAGTTCAAGGCCAGCATGAACTGCATGGCAACATCCTGTCCAAAAAAACAAAAAAACCCAACTTTCTTCCCAAGTTAATTTCTAGAGTTAAAATCACTCTAATGAGAATTTAAACAAGATTCTTTTGCCACATCTGGAAAGTATCTGAAATTTATTTGGAACGCTAAGTAAGATTAGACAGAAACCAGTGAAGGTGGATTAGGCTTAAGTGACATTACATTGCTTTATCAAGCAAAAATGAAAGCAGAGAGTCCAGGAATGGGTTTCCGTGCGCTTACGTAATGAAGGCAAATAAGGAAGCGGTCAGTATACCTTAGCTGGAAGAGCCTTCCTCACAGTAGGGATGTCGGTGCCCTGTAATCTTTGCTTCAAAGAATCGAAAGGGTTCCGCTTTTTGTTGAAGAGCCTTTTACATATCGGTCTATGTCTCTCCTGAACAAGGAAGGGTAAGGCATTGTCATTTTCCAGATGCACAGTTTTAATGACTAGGTACTTAATTCGCACCCACAGCAGTGACTGGGTAGTTCTTTCAGAACTTAGTCCCTTCTCTGGACCACAGCGGGGCAAATCCATGGGCTCTCCTAACCATGTGGCACTTGACTAAATATATAGATGGACCCTTATCAGCCACTATAGCTCTGGAGTCTTTAAAACATGAGGTCTAAGCTGGGTGACGGTGTCACAGGCCTGCAATCCCAGGACGGGAAGGGCCAGGCAGGAGGATTTCGAGCAAGATCAGCCCAGGATACATGAGATCTTGTCTCAGACACAGAAGCAAGCGATGAAGCCTCAGTGGGAGGTTTTTAGGACCTTGGGGTTATGCCCTTTAAGGGTTTGCCCTTCCTCCCCACTCACTTTTGCTTACTGATTGTGAGGGGAAATATTTTTGCTCCTTGACGTGTATTCAGTGCCACAAGCTAGTTCCCCACAGGATCAGAGAAACAGCGTCATGAACCAGAACCAAAACTATTAGACAAAATAAATCTTTTTTTAAAAAAGTTGATTATCTCAGGCATTTTGTTATAGTGTCAGAAGGCTAACATGATAGCTAAAGAGATTGACTTCAGATTTGACATAAGATGTCTAACATTGAAACATGGGCACTATACCCTTCATCCCAACTCATTGTCCTTTAAATATTACTCTGACACAGAAACTGGGAACACAGAGCTGAACTGTATATCACAGTCATCCAATCAGTGACTCTGTGGCCTCTGGGATCGCTTCTGCATCGCTGTCCTCTTCATTAGTGGGTATGAGATACATGGCAGCTACCATTTAGAAAGCCGCTTTGTCTAAGCCCAACCAACGGTTCTAGAAAAGCCGTCCACCTGTCTAAGGTCAAGCCAAGCCACCGTAATCTAGGCGGGAGATATCATGTTACCAGATCGCATGCTGTCTAGAGCACAGAGACCCGAGTCAGGAGGGAAACTTGACATTTGATGACTGCTGGCCAGATGGTCCTCTGCTAGGTTTCACAGCCTTCTCTCTGGGTGCAGCTAGGAGCTGACAGTGGTTGTGTCCAGGAGGATTATTGAACCACAACAGGCCATGTGAGCACCTCCTATGGATTCAGGAGGCTCGAACCACAGTTAACGGGGGCAGATAATGTTATTTTTTAAATTTCCCATGAAGGGCTGGGGAGGTGGCTCAGTGGTTAAAGGTGTTTGCTTGCAAAGCCTGATGGCCAGAGTTGGATTCCCCAGGACCCATTAAAGCCAGGGAGTCATCAGGAACTCATTTGCAGTAGCAAGAGGCCATGCAGTACCCATTCTCCTGCTTTTTGTTTGAAATTAAAAAAATAAAGACAAAAGAAATTTCTAGAAAAATACAATCTTTAATCTCCTTTTTAAGACCTTAAATGTAGTTAGGCTTATAGTCTAAATCTTATATATTCAATGTGAATTTCCTTGATTTAAAATGTCTAAATAATTGCCTTATTTAGGTAATATCACTTTAGGTATCCTTTTTAAAAAGTCTTCTTTCTTGGGAATCTTGTTATAGATGGGGGTCCTACCATCTGCTTGAGATCTTAAATTATAAGTAATTCAAGCTTGTATTCAGCATAAAAGCCATCGACCAAGGGACTTGACATGCAGCTTGAATCTGGACAACAATTAGATCTTGGAACGGGTCTTGCATCCGGGTATTATTTTGTTCCAATGGTAGAAAAGCCCCCTGAAATCAGAGGGTTCCGTATACGTGGCAAAGCAGAAAACAGGAAGGTTAAAGGACTTGTCAGAATTAGTGACAAATTTGGGGCTCAAAGCCAAGTTTCCAGATGCCTGAAATTCAATGCTCATTCCTCTCGACTAGCTAATTTCCCTGGTGTTTTGGCCTTGAAATTTGAATTTTTGATGCTTAAAGAAAAAGCTGAAGAGCCAGAACTTCTCAAGGGATGATTGACCGCGCCAGGACCAGTCCATCTGGCAAGCTTCTAGAAGGATCATGGTTAATAGGGTCACTTTCAAACGTGGCAACATGACTGCCTCAGTGTCCTCCGGGCCTGGCAACCATAGGCTATGTACTTCTCCTCTTTCCCAGCTTCCTCTGCACATCTGTCTTTAATCTTGGCACCACAGCCTCCTTATTGACTTGACAGTTCATTTAACTCCAATGAAACACATCTACAGAGCGTCTTTATGTTTACCAGAACATCTGCTGCAAAGCGTCTTCTACAGTCTTCACAGGGAAATAACTCCTGATTGCCATCTGCGTGAGAGTCAAGAGCACATTATGTGAAGTTTCACGGAATTGCCTGGCCCAGAAGAAATAACTGACTGGGGGTGACCTCAACCGCCTGATATCCTTACAGTTTTCCTTCGCCACCGAGGGCTTCCTCCTCTTGAAAGATCCTTTGCAAACTCACCTTTCCCATCCCTCCCCAAGCCCCATAGAAACATCTCACTTCACCAAACAAGTAAATTCTAGACCCTTTAGGCAACCAAAATATAATTATCTCACTTAGTATGCAAACGAAGTGCCTGAGAGCTTTGCATTAGACATAACCACAAAGGTAATCCCTTAGCACAAAGTCATAAATGATTCAGTGATCTTTGGGGTTTTCTGCATCTGGAGATGGATACTGTGCCTGTGAAATCACCAATGCCGCCACCCATAGAAAAGTGCTTAATAAGTACTAGTTGAAAGTTTAAGTTCCACAAGAATTGAGTTTCTATCCCATTGCCAAGGATGGGGCTACCTCAGTCCCCGAGGCTCCCTCCAAATCACACAGGCTATTACCACTGTTCTTAGTTGCCTGCCAGAGTTAGATGGTTAAAACCCTTTGCTGAAGATGCCACACGCTTGAGGCATGGGGCACTGAGAACCCAAGGTGGGAGTGGGCAAGAGGCTGCTTCTTTGCTGGTTAGATTTCATAGTGCTGCGTGGTACTGCGCAGACTGCTGGCAGAGGAAAGTATCAAGAATCTTGTCAAACTCAGCTGTGGGCAGTGTGTGCTCTGTTACTCACTGCCAGGCAAGATGTGCCCCTAGTGCAATAGTGGACTGACTGTTAGGTGTATAACAACTGACTTCCAATTGGACGCCATGCCTGCTCCACATGTCTGATGCTGCAAGCCTAGAAAAAGTTTGTGGTTGGGGAGGTCACAGGCCCTAGTGTGCAAGCTATTAGTGTGGTTTGGCGGCATGGATGTGATATGCCTCTCAAAGTGCCACCGAAACACTTATGTTCATGCCTGGAGGTTCTTGTTGCAGTCATCTTTGATCAGAGAAACTTCCTTTTGCAGCTGGTAGCAGTTAGTACTGGCTTATAACTGGTCAACATCCTGAGAATAAGTAACGGTTGAGTGCTAGGTCATCATGGGACATCTAGACTTCCAGGGCTCAGGGAACACTGAGGACGAGGGGTGGAAGGAAGGAGTGGAGTGTTGTCATGAGGCCCCACCCCTTCCTGAAGATTTAGAGGATAAATAAGGAATTTATTCAAAATGAGATTTATAGGATACATAAACTTATTCTAAGTTAGACTTAGAGGGATAGCTAGTGGGGAGAGGTTCATGAGGGCCCACCCCGCCCTGAAGGTCTATAGCCACTTAGTGGTTGTTAAAGGGACAGATTTTCTTCAGTGGTAGAGCCATTGGTAAGTTGTTCGTGCCCTGTAAAGAACCGCTCATCCATGTACCTATAAGCAGACCTAATTAAGCATTAAAGGGTACCTCTCCCCCAAAAGGACATGCAAGTCTATGGGGACTTGTTGGGAAGAGAATAGGGGGAGGGAAAGAGAGAGGAATAGGGGGTGAATATGTATGAAAATGTCGTAATAAAAGCCACTATTGTGCATAATTAATATATGCTAATAAAACACTTCAGAAAGAAGTGAGATTCTACTAATATCAATAAATATCTTCTGTATGTAACTAGACTGAAATATTGAAAGCAACCACATATAGGTCCAGCAGAGAAAAAAGGAATCAGGAAGATAAATTACTGTAAAAGAAGTTAGACACATGTCCAAAAAAAAGTAGAATCTTATGACTTCTAAGAGTTCACCTCCTGACTACCATTGGCTCATCTGGATTTGAGTATGTAAAGATGAAGAAACAAGTTTCCGGTTTGAGCGTGGGTATTTATATAAGTGTAAATTACAGTTTTTACTCCACAGACAAGACAGGGGGGTGTCAATCAGGGAACTTAAACAGGGGCCAGGGAAGACTCAAATGACAAAGGTGAAGACGGAGAGGAATCTAATTTAAAAATTGAAGCAAAAGACTAAGCTGGGAAGGAAAAAGGAAACAAGAGATGCTGTGTCAAAACTACTTAACATGCCTAGATTTTAGGGGGAACTGGAGTGGGAGAGAATGAGATATAGATAGATAGATAGGATAGATAGATGATAGATATGTAGATAGATAGATGATAGATAGATAGATAAGATAGATGATAGATATGTAGATAGATAGATAGATAGATAGATAGATAGATAGATAGATAGATAGATAGATAGATATGCTTGGGGCCCGTGCTAAGTTTATAAGCAGAAAGCCTGAGAAGACAGTGGGGTTGTAGACAGAAATGGGGAGTTTGAAAAGAAAGGCCATCTTAGGAAGAAAAATGACCTCAGCCTTGGAAACACTGAGTGGAGATAGAGTTGTGCAGCCAGCAGGATGGAAACGAGGAAGGTCAGGGTCAGAGACACAGATGGAGGCTCTGAGGAATGAAGTAAAGCACGATAGTGCCAGGGAAGAAGTCATGGAAAGAGCAGTACAGAGAGGATCCTTAGGGAAACTTACATTCAAGGGCCAAGAAAATGATGGTGATAAGCCAGGAGAAGCAGAAGAGAACAGGGTCATGGAAAAGCAAGGGAAACAATCTGAAAAAAAGGAGGTCTGCTAACAGGAAGCAGATGGCGGGCTGTGCAGACGTTGTTGATTTAAACAATTTCTTCTCACGTCTGCTAATTGCTATTGTATTTTCAACACAGGTCATCCATCTCAGCCCACAGAAATACCTCTCTCTCCAGTCCTGGCTCTCACGGTGCATGACTGGATCTTTTTTCTTTCAGTAAAGTTACCCCGACTCTCCATATATTCGTTAGAAGACACTACTCATCTGCTGATCATAAGACCACTTGTGGTTTTTCTCAAACATGGTTCTCTCCTTTTCCCTAAGCACTCGTTCTGTGTTGTCTCATGTGCCCCTCACAATCTCCCTGTGAGACAGGAATGGTACACTTTTAACAGATGAGAAGAAAATGAGGCTCAAAGTTAGGTGAAGTTCTCCAAGGACACAGATGGCCAGTGACCCTGAGATTTAAACCTGAATCTCCATCTCCTGGAGGATTAAGACTACAGATTCAAGTATAGATCTATTATATCAGTGCTAATCTGCAAAGCAGCTAGAAACCCCTGGAGGATCCACGACCTTTGGTTTCAACCGGTGAGTTTTAATGAGTTCAAGGAACTTGAAACAGCAGATATGATTCAATTAAAAACTTGGATATAGATGGACCACCACATCCTGAACCATATTCAGTTTGGAAGCTTGTCTATAAGGAAGGAACAGAACATCTGCTTGGCCAGCTGACTCAAACATAAAGTTCAAGGTCTATAGTATTGGTTACTATGTGCTGAATTGTACAGGAATCATAGATGTGATTGATTCAATCCTTTAAGACAGCCAATTGCCCTTCAATAGGGGATTGGCTAAACAACTGTAAATGGTAACACTTGAATTGTACCCAGTATAAAGATGTTATTGAAGATATAACTTTGGGAAAAACTGCACAGGCACAAGGGACTTTTGCTATATTTTAAGTTTTTATCAATTATATGTACTTATGTCAAAGCATTTAAAAATAATATCTAGGACTGAACAAACTGTGTGTCCCGTGGGCCACATCAAGGACTGCATGTTTTTGAAAATGAAGTTTTATGGCAACACAGCCATGTTCATTTGCTGATATATATTGTTGTTTTCACACTATAAGCAGAGTTGTGTGCTTGTAACAAAAAGCTAAAAGTAACTGCAAAAGCAAAAAAAAAAAAAAAAAAGTATACCATTTGGCCCTTTAAGGAAACAGTTGCCAATGATAAATGAGACTATAGCAATTAACAGTGATGTGTAGAGCCAGA
>PVHP010000590.1:92457-138001 GCA_004024765.1 Zapus hudsonius
TACTTATTTGCAAGGAGAGAAAGAGAGAGAGAGAGAGAGAGAGAGAGAGAGAGAGAGAGAGAGAGAGAGAGAAATAATGGGAGCTCCAGGGCCTCTTGCCACTGCAAACAAACTCCAGATGCATGTGCCATTTGTGCATCTGGCTTTACGAGAGTACTGAGGAAATGAACTCAGGCTGTCAGGCTTTCCAAGCAAGCACCTTTGACCACTGAGCAATCTGTGTACCAGTGTCTCTTGCCACTGCAAATGAACTTCAGATGCATGCACCACATAGTTCATCTGGCTTCATGTGGGTGCTGGAGAACTTAACCCCGATTGTCAGGTTTTGCAAGCAAACACCTTCAACTGCTGAGCCATCTCACCAGCCTGATTTTCAATTTTTTAATAGACATTATGCATTATTATTTTAAAAATCAGCATGAGAACCAAGTGTGATGGTACACACCTTTAATCCCAGCACTTGGGAGGCAGAGGTAGGAGGACTGCCAGGAGTCTGAGGCCACCCTGAGACTACATAGTGAATTCCAGGTCAGCTTGGGATAGAGTTAGACCTTACCTTAAGTCCCCACCACCCCCCTCCCAAAAAATATAAGGATGAGGGTTTTTTTTTTAATTGTCCATAATGAGTTACATTATTTAATGGGTAAACAATGAGCTGTTATCCCCAGTTCCCAAATACCCCTCTTCCCCATCCCCAATCAGCTGGATATATATCCTCCTCCGTAGGCAGTCTGGATCAGTCCTTGGGGCTGGGGACCATGGATAGCCTAGGAGTCAGCCCGGTTCCACCCTTAGCCACAGAAGTTATGACTATTGGTTAGGAGGAAGAAAGCAAATATTAAGGACAGTATAAGTGATAGAGTACTTGTCTCATGCTCAAGGTCCTAGATTCAAAGTTTAGCACCTTAAAAACAAAACAAAACCAAAAAACCCCACCACAACAAGCCAGATGTGATGGTGCACACCTTTAATCCTAGCACTCGGAAACTGAAGTAGGAGGATCACCATGAGTTCAAGGCCAGCCTGGGCTAGAGGGCCAGGTCAATATGGGCTAAAGTGAGACCCTGCTTCAAAATATAAAACTCTATTGAGGAGCTCGCCAAGCTGGGATGCCGGCCTGGCTGGGAGTCGGGGCAGAGATCCCAGGTCCCCGCTACCCCTCGGCTCACCAGACCTCCGTTCTGAGGCCGCTTCAGGCCCGCTGAGTGCTCTTTCCTGAAGTTTCCAAAGGAGTACTTCAGTCCTTTGCACTCTAAAGTGAAGGAATGAGAAACACTGAAGAAGAAACTCCCTATCCATCTCTCATACCTAGCCGGGTGGATCTCCAGCAGGTCACCGTAATTCCAAGCAGTGAGTGGGAAGGATTTGGGATAGCCTCGACAGGTTGACAAAAGAAGCATCAGCTCTTCGGGCAGAAAGAACGACAAAGAAAAATATGCATTTCTGATCCTAAGAATTGGTAAAACACTGGACTAATACATATGAAGGGATGAAAGAACAGAAACATGAAGCCAAAAAAAGTGATGAAGAAATTAAGGCAGAAAGACAAATACTTGATTTGGAAGAAGAAATAGTCAAACAAGGAGAAAGAAAAAAGGCTATTGAAAATGCAAAGCAGTGTCAGTTTTATCAGAAAGAGTGAAAAACTTTCATGTAATAGTTGGCTTTTCTTCTGTTTTTATGTATACTTAGATGCACAATTAATTATAGTCTAGGTATAATTATGTAGATTTTTTTGTTTGGTTTTTGAGGTAAGGTCTCGCTCTAGCCCAGGCTGACCTGGAATTCACTATGGAGTCTCAGGGTGGCCTTGAACTCACGGCAGTCCTCCTACCTCTGCCTCCTGAGTGCTGGGATTAAAGGCATGTGCCACCACGCCCAGCAATATTTCTTAAAATACAGTTTGTGTGTGTGTGTGTGTGTGTAGTCAGGACTTCTCAGTAGAGTCGAGCGTGATGCCCAGATTCAATTCCAAAAGAGTAGAATAAAATCAGATAAAAATGGGAGGAGCAACTGAAACTCAGCTTTGAAAAAACTCTTCAAGAAGGAGACAAAGCAGAGCAACAACGCAGAGAAAGAGCAGCCCTTGCTGCAGACCAGCTAACCCGGGATGCGCACGTGATTACCGCTGCTGTGCCTTCTCTTTTCTCATAATGAATACAGATTTTTTCTTCCTGATCGTGAAAGTAATGAATAGCAACATGCTTAATAGGAAATGTTAAAACTCACTATTAGAACCAAGTATGGTAGCACTTTCCTGTTGTGCCAGCACTCAGGAGGCAAGAGTTGGAAACCAGCCTGGGCTGTACAGCAAGACTATGTCAAAAGACAAAAACCAGGGCTGGGAATAGAGTAGTAGACCTCTTACCTAGCATGCAGGAGGCCCCAGGTTCAATTCTCAGCAGTGCAAAATTAATTAAAAATAAATAAGGTAGGGCTGGAGAGATGGCTCAGTGGTTAAGGCACTTGCTTCCAGTGCCTAAGGTTCAATTCCCCAGGACCTACATAAGCCAGACCCACAAGGTGGTGGCCCTGATGTGCTCTCTCTCTCTCTCTCTCTCTCTCTCTCTCTCTCTCTCTCTCTCTCTCTCTCTCCTCTCTCTCTCCTCTCTCTCTCTTTCTCATCTCTCTGCTTGAAAATGAATAAATAAAATATTTTAAAAAATAAAAATAAATAAGGTAAAAAAATAAATCTTCTGTTCTCTCACTCAGAGATTATGCGGTGGTTACCATTCATTGCTATAAAATGCTGCATAACAGACAACTTCACACCCTAATGGTGTACAATAAGTGTTTACTTCTCAGGAATCTTTAGGTTGACTAGGGTTGGCTGATCTAGACCAGAGCTGCTTAAACTTTTTTCATTTACAACCTTTTGTCTGAGAAATTGTTACATGACCCTAGATATATGGCTATATAAAGTAGTTATACAAATCAAACATCTATAGATTATAAAACATTTATTTTAAAAAAACTATTGATAAAAATATTTTACGCTACTTCTATCTTTCCCCTCTTCTTGGACTCATACTATGTCAATCATTAGGGTGGCTACTGAGTTGTAACCATTGACATTTTTAAAATAGGAAAAGTGATCTCAGAGTCATAAAGATTTTCTTAGCAAATAGAGAATGAAAAATAAATATCACAAGGCTCTAAGTTCAAAAGCTTTATAAGAAATATGGACAGGATATGAAAGGATGAAATGGAGAAAAAGTTCTGTTTGACTTTTTATTGTCATTATTGTGGCAGTGCTGGGGCCCCAGTCTAGGGCCTCATGCATGATAGGCACTTACTACTTCTGAGTGACACTCACAGATAGGTCTCCCCATATAACCCAGGCTGACCTTGTCTGGGCCATTCTTCTGCTCAGCCTCCCAAATGCTAGGATTACAGTTGTGCACTACCACCCCCAGCTTTAGACATTCTCTTTCTGAACTAGAAGAATTTAGATCTAGGTATCTATAAAAGAAGAAAAAAGAAGCTATTTTCTCATTTAGATGTCAGAGCACAAAGAATTCTTGGGGTCTTTGTAGCCCAGACATGCAGATATTAACAATCTCAACATCATCCATGGGCCTATGACAAGAAGCTGCCACAGTGGTTTTAAATCATGACTTATTTCAGAACCATAAATCATGAAAACTGAGGACAGCAGATAAAATATCTCATCTAATTTCACCAAGCCCAGTGAAACTACAGTAAAGACAAAAGGGCTTGGGAACCAAACCACAAGGGCAGAGGATAGAAAATCTCACAAACCCTGGAATCCAGAAAGCTGACAGGCATGGCAACTGTGGTGGTCTGAATGTAAAATCGCCCTTGAAGTTTCAAGTGTCTGTGATTAAGCCTTCTGCTAGATCCTTAGTGGGTGGAACCTTGCTGGAGGAGGTGTATCACTCTGGGTCAGCTTTGGGATTTTAAAATCCAGCCCTACTCATCACAGCCAGCTAGCTCGCTCTTGCTGCTTCTTCCCTGCTGATGTGACAAGATGTGACACCCTAGCTATCTGCTCTGCCATGCTTTCCCTGCCATGAGAAAACTTCCCCTTGAAATTGTAAGCTGAAATAAACTAATAACCATAATATAAGCCATAAACTGCTTCCAATTGGGTGTTTTATAGAGGCAATGAGAAGGTAAGTGCCTTAGAAACTCATGTGGAGGACTTAAACCTACACGAACATCTACTTCTCACGTTGACAGTCACAGAGAATCAACCACCACCCAGATCGATGTCTCAGAACCCGAGACAGCACGCACTTCTGTAACTGGGGTGGGGTGACTAGGAAGACTATGAAAATACCAAGAGGAAAGTCATGTGAGCCCCTATGTACACACACACACACCCTATGCGACCTCTGGACAACTGCCCTTCCCCCTCTCCAGCGCAAGTCCAATGTCTGGAAGAAGAGGTCTGTGTAGTGGTCCTCATGGGCACTGTAGCACCAAGCAGGTGAGTGTAGGCTACATACACGCATGTGGCGACTTATTTGTGGCAGGTTACATTCTATGACGCCATGATCACTGACTTAGCCAATACTGAATCATTCGAAACACACAGGGTTGGTTCCCTGGTAGTCTTTGTTCACACAGCACTTTTGCCGATGGATCCATACAAACCCTTACTTTATATGTGCTTCTGTTTAGACACCCCTATTTAATACATATCATCAAAACAATAGCATTGAACTCATGCCAACGGAACACATGCTTGAATGGAACTCACCAGTCTCGTGCTTAGCAACGCTAGAGGGCACCTCAGCACTGTGCTTGGTGCCATTTTAAACAATAAAGTCACCAAGAAAACACATAAGAATGCAAAAACCTTGGCAATAAATACTTCGTACAAAGAATGCTTGCTTGCAGTATGAGCGCTTACACAACAGAGCATCTGCATGTACAACCTCAGTTGGGAGCATGTTCGTCCCTCGTTTTTACAACTGTGTTCATCTCCAAAATCGAATGTCAAGAAGCCAGATACTGATTTGGTGGTTACAAGTGACTTTTTACAAGTAGGTAATTTGGAAACAGGAAATGTATGAATAAGGAACGACTGTGCAGGTATAGATCAAGATGTACATGTAGGTGTCCATGCAGAGAGTAGTGGTTAACCTCATGGTTCACGAAATGGAAAGAACCCTTGTCTATCTTCTACTTCCTAACTCTGCTCTCCAGGTGCCAAGGTAGAATAAAAACATCCTTAGAATTAAACTAACGGGCTTGGAAATCTAAAGACAGTGAATGACATTGGGAGGTTCCTATGGAGCCCACCCAGACTGTGACTCTATAATATACTGTCTATCAAATAGTCCTCATTCCCTCAACATTCTGTTTTTTTCCCCCTCCAATCTCAGACATTAGCAAACAGGAGATTCCAAAGACCTGAAGAAAGTCTCTTCAGTATTTAAATCCAAGACAAAAAAAGTAAGTTAAAGGAAAATTAAAGATCTTGGAAATTAAAAACAATATATTCTTGTCAGAGAAATGAAAAAAAAAAAAAGCAAGTTGGAAGATAAAATTAAGGAGATTACCCTAAATGTACAAACATAAAAATAGGATGGAAACCTAAGTGAATTAGACTATAAGCCCAGGGTGTACTACTATAGCTGGGGAGAAAAGAAAATGAAAGGAAATTTAAACAAAGTAACTTAAATTTCCACAAGGACATCGGACTTCCTAGTTTTAAAAGGCGTAAAGACAGATCTCTAACAAACACCATTGTGAAATTTCATAACACTGAGGTTAAAGATTCTAGACTTTAAGAGAAAAGAAACAGCAACAGATCAATCCTCAGGAATTTAAATAGCTTCAGATTCCCAGGGCTGAGAGTTAATTAAAATGGAGGAAACCCTTCAGACTTTCTTCACTCAGTTTAACTGAGGCAACTATGAGGTAGAATAATTTCCAAACATTCAAGTTCTCAAAAGGTTTAAACATCTTCTGTGTTCCATGTTGTAGAACCTTCAGTATGTATCACAAAACTGTAAGCAAAACATACAAGAAAAGGTAATTTAACCTTGGAGGTAATTCCCAGATGGCACATAGACATGAAACTAGAGAGCAGCCAGGCAGGTTGGAGGAGTATTAGAGACCAAGACTTTCACCACATTTGTCTTGGGATAGCAGAGCCAAGGAAATTCGGTTCTATCTGTCTATACTTGGCTTGTTTGACCACATCACAGTGAAATGTCTGCTATGACTTTGACATCCTCATCTGTGAAAGAGCCAGGGATAGCTCATTTCACTCCACAGAAGGCCCTGCAGCGTCCCTGGAGGTGGGGATAGATCACTGGTGAGCTCAAATGTGGCAAATACAATCCAAGCACACTTCCTCTTCAGATCTTGACTGTCTGTTTGGGGGCTTTTGCAGGGCCTTTCATTAGATCAGACAAGCAGGGCAAAGCAAACTACTGCCAGCACTTAGGAAGAACCACCACAAAGGCACTTGAAAATGTGAACAGTTCAAAGATTAGAGCTGTCTTTCACCTGAGGTGATGTGGTGGCATCACGAGTGGTGCAGTTGCGGTACAGAGCAACACAGGTAACATACATACAGGTAAGAGTAGCAGCAGTTCAAATAGCAGTACCAAAACATTTGGGAAAAACATGGTTTTAAACCAATCACAAGCAATGCCCAAGCAGAACAGGTTTAAAATTCAGCAGGTGGGCTAGAGAGATGGCTCAGTGTAAAAGCGGCTTGATTGCAAAGCCTGCCAACCCAGGTTCAATTCCCCAGTCCCACATAAAGCCAGACGCACAATGTGGCACCTGCATCTGGAGTTTGTTTGCAAGGGCAGGAAGCTCTGGTGTGCTTATTCTCTTAAATAAGTATTTTTAAAATATTTATTTTCAAGGAGGGGAGAACAGGTGCACCAGGGGCATTAGCCACTGTAAACTCTAGATGTATGCATCACATCTGGCTTTATGTGGGTTCTGGGGAACTGAATTCAGGTCCTTCTGCTTTA
This sequence comes from Zapus hudsonius, assembly GCA_004024765.1. Lineage (NCBI taxonomy): Eukaryota > Metazoa > Chordata > Mammalia > Rodentia > Dipodidae > Zapus > Zapus hudsonius. The sequence continues at coordinate 99,423 of PVHP010000590.1, forward strand.
TAGACAAGCACCTTATCCACTGACCCATCTCTCCAGCCCTCAAAAAATTATTTTTTGAAAGTAAAATTCATCTGGCAAGTTCTGATGTCTTCTTCACCTCCCACCTGAGGTCCTTCAGACCTTTCTCCCCCAGGGAGTTACAGTAACTACTGGTACCTACCATGTATAGCGGTTTTTTTCTTCCTTCCTAAAATGGCATCCCCTCTTACCCACTCATAGATATGCTGCTTAGAGACCAAATGTGAAGGGCCAGCTTGGATACAAGGACAAAGAAATACATGAAAAATTCTGCCTTTCAATTTTGCTCTGCTGAGTGGAGCCTGCAGAATGATCTATGTCAGTGTTCCCAAGACCCTGAGCGGGAGGAGAGTGAAGAATGCTAGAGTGGTGGATATGCTATTTTTAAACTCCTGTTCAGGGAAACAGACAGGGAAGGTGACAACTGACCACCATCACTGAGAAGGCTTATCTGCAGGGGAACAGTGTGCCCCAAGGTCCTCATCACAAGTGGTACTCATTAGTGACAGCATCGCCACTTCTCTACAAGGCCCCTGACCCAGAGGTTCTTGAAGACAAAGTCCCTCTTATCTCTGTGAACTCCCAACATTTAGCATGCAGCTTAGATATTCAGTTCCCAACCACTGTTTACAGATGACTAAAATACTGCGTAACTGGGTGTGGGAAGGTAGATTTAGGTCTGGTGTGTGTAGGAGGAATGAATAGAACAAAATATTAAAACACTCAATCAATTTACAGAGAATTTGTTCTCTACAATAAAACTAAACTCTTTAAGCTTAGAGTATAATCAGCTTAAATCACAATATGCTTCAAGATTTGTGGCTTAGTCACATTCTTAATTACAAAACAGGAAATATGCTGGCTTAAAACCTAGATAAGTGTATGCATATAAGAAACAAACAAACAAACAAACAAGCCCACCTAGAAGATCTGCACAGCACCAGGAAGTGGCAGCAGGCAGGGGATGAGAGACTTTTGCTGGTTGGTTTGAGGTTGCTACCATAATGAATGATCTGTCATGTTAGGATTTACATTCCCAACATACCATCAACTGACCCTTGGCTTCTGCAGGTTGGCATTTATGAACGGTGTCTCTACCTCAGCAATGATAAGCGCTATAGACAATTTCTCAAGAACCAATATTGATAAAATACTTGATGCTATTGTTTTTCACGATTTTTAAAAAAATTATATAATAATTTAGATTTAAACTGATAAAACTTGAAAGATCCAAGACATCTGTACCTATCTTAAGGAAAGACATAATAACTGAGTTACAGCTAAAGACTTTTCTAAAAATATAGACATCAGTGTAGCTCACCTGCAAAAGCTGGTCCTGCCCCAGCCATTCCTTACTCAGACTAACAGTGTTCAAAGATTGTTAATGTCTACTTGATGACACCACACTGGTCAGACACAGGAATAAGGTCCACTAAGAAGTCACAGCTTACCAAATAATTAGTAATTGTGATGGAGTCAGTGTCCAAACCTTGCAACAGTTGGTAGATGTTTAAAACCTCTTACTGAAACCAGAAGTTTTCAATTATGTATGTTAACATATTCTGAATGGTTCCAAACGTTAAATAATGTTGAAAAAAATTTTTCTAGTTTAAAGTGAAGTGTTTTGATTTGAGCTAGGGATTCATAATGCCTGAGTTTTCTTGATTACTTCAACTATTGTTTCTTGACCTCACTGTTCCTGAATCCCAAAGGGAAATCATCCAGTGAAGTAACAGGAAATCTAAAATTCTAACAAGTTTAACATTCAGTTTTACTGTCTTTTTGAAGCGGTCGTTTTGTATAAAGCAAGGGAAAACACAGCTTCCTACTAGTGGAATCTTCTCAGGAAAATATTCCCACCACTAAGCAGAATAAACTCAGCATTTCGAGACTGAGCTTAACCAGACCGCTTTTCTACACACAGCAAATTAAGCCATGTAATTCCTGAAAAGGCGTGGAAAGGTTTCAAAGAAATATTTGAGAACATCTGCAAAAAACAACTATGACAACCATACAAATAAATGAATACACCAATTCCATTCAAGTTATGAAGACATTTTCCTTTAACTTGTCCAAACATTTCACTTTCATGAAGTCATTTATTTCAGAGCAAATATAAGCTTATAATATTAAATTCAAAACATTATAATATTTACATGACAGCTGATAAGAGAAACTTTCTGGTACAAAAATAATAAAGATACTGTGTTTTTCCTCAGTACCTGCCTGTGGAATGTGGGTGATTATCAGACCTAAAGGGGACAGCACAAAAGGGAACTATGCTACAGCTTTAGACCCTCCACATTCCTCTTCAAATTCAGCAACTCCTTCTCCTGTCTTCTTTTCTCCAGCTTGAATGCTAACTTATTAGCTTTCTTCTCAACTCTTCGTTCCTGTATAAGAGGATGCTCAAGTTACATTTTTAAAGTGACAGACAGACAGACAGACAGGCAAGCATTCACAAAAGAAACCTCCCCTCCAAAGCTCTCTGCAAAGTTCCCTTTTGGAATCACATTCACCTTGCGCTCCTCTTTTATGGCTTGCTTTCTGGCTCTTTTATCTTCTCTGCTTTCATGCTTACAACGTGGTTGGGTCGATACCCTGGGCAGATCACTGCCGTTAATCATCTGCATTCGCTCAACCTGCTTTGCCGTTAGTCCTTTCTTAGGTAAGACATTGAGAGGTATTCCTGTTTTAGAAGATATGTGGATTTGTTTGGGCTGAAACAAAGATAAAATAACACTACTTATTTCCCATTTCTATTAAAAACAGCCTCCTAATAACACACTGGGGGTTCCCCTAATAGCACTGTCTCAAAGGAAATGTGTACTCAAACTTCTACAGTGGACATTTCAAGAAGTTCAGGACACAGGATCTACCTTTAGTTCATACTTGACAAGTTGTGGCTGGACTCACCTTTGGTTCATACTTGATAAGTTGTGGATGGTTGTATAAATTTGAATATGTACCTTTAAAAAAAACCATATTATCAAATAAGCACACTTTGAGTTCAGCAAAAGCATTACCGGGTTCCTACTATATTCCCAGCTCTAGCGCTTTCACAGCGCAAAACTACAAGAGACTCTCTCATGAATGTTTTATTATTTATAGCTTAGTAACAGGAACATTATTCTTTCTAAATCCTTCTCACACCTTCCCTGCTTAAATGAAACATTCATAATCCCTTTCGCCCCCCCTGGGGTAGGCGAGCGGGCGGACAGCACGACACTCACTGCAGATGGACTCGCAGTCCCACTTCTGTCTGGCCTCCTCCAGAACCACGGTGGTGACCTCTTCCTCTTCAGACTCGGCTAGCTCATTCACTGCCTCGGCTGGGTCTTCAAAGGGTTCCAGACTATCCAACTTCACGCAACTTTTCATTGAGATTTTAAAAATGAAAACCGAGTATTATAATTATACTGCACGTTACTAAAACAGCTATGGAGAAAATAGCAATTTCTAAAATCCTTAGACTTCCATGACTACTTCTTGTCAAAGGTTTCTATATCCAGCCCTGCCTCTACTTCCAATGGTTTTGGACATTCACTCTGCTGGTAGGTAGCTCAGCTCTATCTGTACCTTTAATAACAGGTTATATATTAAACAAGACAGCAGCTCCCTAAAAAGACAAGATTTAGGACCTGGAAAAACATCAGCCCATCCATCCCCAGGGTATGCACATAATTCATTCAAAGCATTTAGCTCCTTTCCTTCTACGAGAACTCTTTTAGAGCTTCAAAGAACATGACCTTTCTAGCAGAGAAGAGCTCCCTGACATAGATGTGGACTGACCAAGTAACTCACTGATCAGCTGGAGAAATGCTGATCTGTGGTCCTAACTCTACTTTTCAGAATGTTCAGCATTTCAAAAACATTTAGAAAATACACACTTATCAGTTTGACTAACTCACTTTGTAGTCCCAGGCTGGCCTCTAACTCCTGGTGATCCTCCTACCCCAGCCTCCCAAAGTGCTGGGATTAAATGCATGTGCCACCATGCATATGACCAGCTTCCTTAATGAATTTTTTAAAAAATATTTTATTTTCAAGCAGAGAAATAGAGAGGGAGAGAGGGAGGGAGAGAGGGAGAAAGAGAGAGAGAGAGAGAGAGAGAGAGAGAGAGAGAGCGCACCAGGGCCACCACCTTGTGGGTCTGGCTTATATGGGTCCTGGGGAATTGAACCTGGGGCCTTAGGCACTGGAGGCAAGTGCTTAACCGCTGAGCCATCTCTCCAGCCCCTTAATGAATTTTTGACTACCTATGTCTTTTCATACAAATCAGTTATAAAATACAGATCTTATTTGGGGGTTAACAGACAAAGCAAAAGAGCAAGGAAAGTGGCCATACTTCTCTGCCTTCTCTTTGTAGTAGTCATTCAAAACTTCCTGTAAACGATGACTGTCCACTTGAATGGACCCTTCCAACTCAACATTATCCAGAGCTCCAATTTCCACATCATCGTATTGTTCATAAAACTCAAATATAAACACAACAAAGATATTATGAAAAACTATAAGAATAGCATTTTTTATTCCTATATGAACATTAGTCTGTAAAACCATAACTACTGTTAAAAATTAGCCAATGGCACAGACCATTCATCCATTGTCTTTTTTTTTTTTTTTTTTTTGAGGTAGGGTTTCGCAGGCTGACCTGGAATTCACTATGTAGTCTCAGGGTGGCCTTAACTTCACGGCAATCCTCCTACTTCAGCCACAAGAGAGCTGGTATGATAGATAAGAGTCACCAGGCATGGCTTTAGAAGACATTTTAGGGCAGTACTTTAGATTCACATTTAGAATGGAAACAGGCTTGCATTTAACATGACAGCAGTTATTCTTGGAGCTTGGAGAATAAAATGCCAAGCAGAAATCTGTAATTCAGAGCATTTTAACATCTTGGTTATGCAAACAGAAGACCGTGTTATTGAGTGCAATCTACTAAACAAACTATGTTCTTACTTAGATGGTGTTCATTCAAATGCTATTAATACTGTCAGGCTTTCTGAGTGCTTGGGTGAAGTCTCTCCTGATGAATGAGAGACAGTTGGCTTCCTGGCAAAGAGGAAAACTGTGAGAACATGGTAGCAATGTCAGAACCTGGATACTGGATTCCATTGAAAGACAAAGGTCCTTCACTCTCATCTCATATCAAGTACTGATATGCCAGATACTACTTTAGGGTTTCAGTCTGCCCTCAGGGAGCTCACATTCTAATCTGAGACAAACCTACGTATCATGTTCACACTAAATCAGCACATTAGAGAGGTAGGCGCCATATGACCAGATAGCTGGAACACAAAACTGCACCAACAGTCCACAGGATGGGGTTGTCAGCCCTGAAGCTAGCCTGCCATGGCAGGTCCAAATCCAGTGTACTTCAGGCCTAAAAGCACCTGATCTCTATCTCTCCTCTCTGTTCATCAGTGCTATGTCATGACTCCACTTATGAGGAATGGAATTTTATGTTCCAGCCATGCTTAGTAAAGTAGGCAAAATCTTGCAGATTCTGGTCCAGTCCAGAATCAAAACTCAGAGGAAAGTCAGGATGTTTGATTAGATAACTTCTGGGACCTAAACACATTCTTTCCAAAATTCAAATTAAGGTGGTAATATGTGGTTTTAATGAGACAAGCTGTTTTTAGTCTTGAAAGTTTTAGATTTTGATTCCAATCTTTTCAGCAATGACACCTACGAGGAGACAGTGCTAAGATGTCTTTTCTTGGGGCCTCACCTTTTCAAACCTCTCATCATGCAGGGTCAGCTGCTCATTGCGCCTCATGACTGAGGATGTTATGGAATACTCTGTGAAGCGGCTTTTGGTTTCCTCTTCCCAGAAAAAGTGCTTTCCGATGGATCCCTGAGGTGTTGCAGGGTCATCTTCATCTGACAGAGGGCCTGAGGGGCCGCAGTCGCCCCCACTCTCTTCATCATCCACATCTTCCCACTCATTGCCATCTTCATTCTCAGATTCCCTACAGCCAGCGAGTCAGAAATCACTTGTCAAAACAACTTAAGAAACAACAGAATGAAGCAATCTTACATAAAAGTGGAGGGCATGGCAGGGGTCTTAGGTAAGTGGTAACAGAGATGCCACTTGACCAATCTCACACGTAGAAAAAGCGATGGAGTGGCAATCAGGATTCTTTTTTGCTCCACCTACTGATAACTCACTTCAAATTTAATGACTTTCTGCTCTAAAATACAGAAGCCTAGGACTGAATGTTCTCATGGTGTCAGCCTACTGTAATGATTCCATCCCGTGAAGCAGCAGCCAAGCACACGTACAGACTATCCATCCCCTCATCCTCTCCTGTTGGCTTATTGGCCTGGAGAATAAAGTCATCTTCGAGCAGATTCTCTGGATCATCAAAGTCAAAATCATCGTCAAGAGCTGCAACAATGTCAGGATCAAAATCCAACCGGGGTCCTAAAAGAACAGAAGTACCAAGTGAGAATTCCTCCCAACACTAGGAGCGCTAGTGCACGGTACTGACCCCAGCACTTCTAGGTCATTACTGACCCCAGCACTTCTAGGTCATTGTGAGCTACATAGGAAGCTCACAAAATACATAAAAAAGAATTCCCAAGAAAGCACAATTCATTCACCTCACCTTATATAATCTGATACTATAAGATTATATAAAATGATATTTATGTACTGAGCATAAATGATTAAAAACTTTTCAGTCTCATTAGAAATAAACATAAAGATAGATGGAAGGAAAAGTCACCCCTTCCCCATTCCATAGTTGCTGGTAAAAGCACATTTCCACTATAGATCTGTATTTTAAAAAAAATTTATTTTTTTTGGGGGAGGGAAGGAAGGGGTTTCAAGCTAGGGTCTTACTCTAGACCAGGCTGACCTGGAATTCACTAGGTAGTCTCAGGGTGGCCTTGAACTCACAGCAATCCTCCTACCTCTGCCTCCCGAGTTCTGGGATTAAAGGTGTGAGGCAGCATGACTGGATTGGATCTATATTATTTTTGTCATTTTTAGCAAGACTCAAAGCCTTCACCTGCAGGAAGAAACTGGATTCTAAATTCATTATTACTACTTCTATTAGAAGTAACTCAAATTAATTATTTGTAGACTGTTAAACTGTCAGCCTTTTAGACTAGGAAGTTTTAATAAACCCTAATCTGTTTCTTCAGTCTATTCTTCCATCTGAATTTAAAAAAAAGAAACACCTTCAAGTTCAGATTTTTACCTGACACAGTGGCTAACACTGGTCACTACATAGCCATCACTTAACTCTGGCTGCATTTTCACTAATCCCTACCCTTCCTTTTGGTGACACTTCCATTCTCTTGCTTCTGCAGGATGTCTTCCACCTGGGACTCCTCCTCCCTAGCCCTCCCTCCCTCTTCCACCTGCCTCCCACCTGAGAACTGGGGATGTAGCTCAGCAGTGCAGCACCACCTAGCATGTATAAAGTCCTTGGTTCCATCCCCAGAACCAACAAAACAAGAGAAAGAAATCAACATGGAAGCATGCCCAGCCCCGAGGCAGGGTCTGGAGCCCTTGCATTTATTCTTCAGAGCTGCAAGTGGCATTTCCCATCAATCATCTTCCCAATGGATAGACATGCTCAGGTCAAAGATTACGCTTCCTTCTGGTTTGACCCAAGACCCTGCTTCACACTGGCCACTCTGTAGAAGGAATTGATGAACACATGCTTTATGGGCAAGTACTAGTCAGTAATACTGTTTCTGTGGACTTTTGTGTCTGTGTGTAGACTACAATGGTGGTATTGAAAGCTCTTTTTAAAAACCATGCTTTCAGTGTATCTTGAGTACATAACAAAATGGGCTTCTATAAGATACTTGTATGTCCATGGGAGAAATTATGAAATACAATACATTATTGTTCAAAACTGGAATAGATGATGAACACCATTGTTATCTTTGCGAGCACTTGCAAGAATATTGACATTCTCCTGCTAGGTCCCTAGTTTGTCATATTCCTCTCCAAAAGGGATCCATAAAAATTTGATGACACAACAATAAAGGCTGCTGACCACACTCAACCTTCTGTCAGGCTCTATTATTTGAATTCCAGACACTGCATTATGGACAGGAAAATCCCCTACTGGGTTTCTTTTTGCAAAATACAAATTTATCCAGATGAAAGGTTAAAGAGCTGAAACACACCTGAAACTGGGGCTGCTTTGTTTAACAATCCCACATCTTCCTCAAACTCTGATGCGAACACAGACGAAGGCAACTTAATTCCAGTGCTCTTGAAAAAGAAATTACACACCGTTAGGATTATTTAGAAAATACTTCTCAACTACCATACTAGGTTGAAAAGTATTTCCTCAAAATGCTGACAGCATTTATTGTCCAAACAGTCATCCTGGATAGAGCAGTGATTTCTTCCTTTATTTTCACACTCACTCTTTCACACTTTAAATGCTACGAAGGCTTATTGGAATTACCAAAGTCTCTTCCTTCTCGTCTCCTCTGCTGTTCGCGCTGAAGGGACTGGAGAGGATGAGCTCCGATGGCCCCGAGGGCTCCTTCAGGTGCTGGAGGTAGTCGTAGTCATCATCGAAGAACACCCCATACTTTCTTTGCTCCGCTCGTCTTTCTTCATCGTTGACCTGGAAAAGAAGCAAGATGCGATCAGTACCTCACATAGACAAGGCCCAGGCCTAAACAATAGTACAACTCCAGAGCAGGAGGCAAGAGGCATATGAATACTAGCTGGCGTGAACTAGACCATGAATGCTCGACAAACTCCACAACTGAAGTGGGCATCCATAAGAAGAATGCCAAAGGAAGCTAAAAGGGAATTAAAACCAGCTAGGTGCAGTAGCATAGACCTGTAGTCACTGATGAGGCTGAGGTGCATCATTTGAATCCACAAATCTGAGAACCAGCCAAACAAACACTAAAAATGTTGCCTTTTTAGCACCATAGCGAGTACACTCTAACATAGATCAGACTCCCTGATACTTTGGAAACTAATTAACAAGCTCAGGTGTTTTACATTTCATGAGATGACCAGGAAGTAAAAGAGATTGTACAAAGACTGTTGAAAAATGACCGGATGCAAGGAGAAACATAGACTAACTAGCATATGACTGTGCCCTAAGGAACATCACAGCATTGTAGCTCATGGTTTAGTGAATATTTCCTATTGTTCTATAGCATTTATTCACTTCAGTATCTCCAAGATGCTTAATCTCCCCAATCAAAATAAGTCATGCATTCATGACATCAAAACCCAGTACATATCCTACAAACTGAGGTCTATATCATTTCCTAGAGGACCTTAGAGTGACAGCTACCCACCAAGAACCAGTAAGATTAAAAGAGAAGAGACACTAGTCAGAAAGAAGGGATTTAGTGGAGGGGGGATTTGGGAGAGAAAAGGAGAGGGAATTTTAGTCATGGTATACAGTCTGTATGTACAGAGGTTGTTGCTGACAAGCTTATAAAACCAAAGTACAGGTGGCACACATCTTTAATCCCAGTACTTGAGCAGGAGAGGTAGGAGAGATGGCTGTGAACTGGAGAGAGAGCTCCAGGCCAGCCTGAGCTAGAGAGATCTTACCTTGAAAGCAAACTAAACCAAACCCCCCAAACCAAAAGGCTTGGAGGTACAGCTTAGTGCTCAGCGGTAGCGTGCTTGAACATACACAGGCCTCTGGGTTCAATCTTCAGAACTGCGAAACAAAACTAACAGCCCCCCTAGACACTTGCTAGCTAAAGAGTAGCACCTACTTTTTGTGTGGGCAACAGAACCCTCTGGGGCGCAGTCTCATCAGCTGCTAAAGGGTCTCGCTGACTCCGGTGGACCAAATGGAAAGACACCGCTTTCTTCTTCTCTATAAAGGGCTTTTTCTTCCTGTGAGGCTATCAAGACAAAGAATCAGGACAAATCAGTAATATTACCATCCATACAGGCACTTTTCAACAAGGGATGTGAAGTCAACAGCTTTTTCTCAAATCTACCTTCTAGGGCAGCAACAGCGGTGGTGGTTTAGGTCCCACGTACCTGTCCCTTCCTGGACATGCCCAGGTTGGGCACCTGTGCCACACCTTGTTATGGGAGCTGGGTATACAGCGGTGGGAGGAGTCAGAGGAAGTTCCTGTGCTTAGCAAGTCCATCCACCAGGAAAGTTTAAGCGAAGAAACTCAAGCAAGGTGATAGGTGCCAATGCCTTAGACTTCCTCTAAGCCTGGGTGTCCTGACAGGTGGAATGACAAAGCCATAAAGGCTAAAACGCATCATTTACCAACCAGTGGCTAAAGCCAGGGCGCAAACACCAAAAGTTGAACGAGGTCCGTCACTCCTCCTTGGTATTTCACACTGATTTTTTTGTTTGTTTGTTTTTATCCTTCTATTACTTTGGTATTTCACACTGATTTTTTTGTTTTGTTTTGTTTTTTAACAAAACAACTACAAAACTTTCCTGACCCTCCGGAAGCAGGGGGCGGAGCAGCTGTAGAGTGACAGGGACTTAGTGGACCCAGGTTCGGGGTCCATGGAGGGAGCTCACCCCCTCCCCCACGCTGTCCATTTCGGGCCCCGGAGACACTTCCGGAAGCGGCCCCGCCCCTCCGCCGGGACCCCGGCTGGCTCACCATGCTGCGGCTGCGCGGGCCGGGCGAGCGAGCGCCCGAGAGGAACGGGGGACCGGGAGCCGGCTCGGCCGACGCACGTGGAGACCGGCCCGAAGCGACGTCACGCGGCGGCGGGCCACGGACCAATCGCCGAGGGGGCCGCTGCGCCGGGGCCGGAAGTGACGCTGTCGCGCGGAGGAAGGATCGCGAGAAGGACGGAGGGGGCGTGGCTAGCTGTGGGCTCTGCCCCTCGAGTGGGCGGAGCTTCTCCCAGCCCAGCATGGGGCCAGAGAAGGGGACTTTTTATTTGTATATGCATTTATGTATTTATTTATTCCTTTACTCATTTACTTATTTATTTATTCTTTTATTTATTTATTTGTTTATTTATTTATTTATTCTTTTATTTATTTATTCTTTTATTCATTCATTTATTTACTTATTTACTTGTTTATTTATTTATTTATCTATTTATCTATCTATTTTATACAATGGTGACGTGACAGGCGCTTGCTGCTAAAGCTGACCATCCCGGGTACCCACGGAAAGCCAGATGCGCAAAGTGGCACCTGCATCTGGAGTTCATTCCCCTCATTTGCAAGTAAGCGCAAGAGGCCCTGGTGCACCCATGCATGCACGCTTCTCTGTTCTTGCAAATAAATAAATATGTCTACGGAAAAAGCCCTAGACAAGGCTGGAGAGATGGCTCAGCAGTTGAGGCGCTTGTATGCAAACCCTAAAGACCTGGGTTCAATTCCTCAGTACCCAAGTAAAGCCTGAGGTACAAAGTGGTGCATGCATCTGGAGTTCGTTTGTAGTGTTGTTCACCTCCATTAATAGCTTCTCTCTCCCATAGGGCTGCAGGCAGCCATAGCTTTTTCCAGCTTTCTGTCAACTGGGTAACAGGGAGGAGGTTTCCAGCTCAGCTCCAGCTTGATTTCTCAGTAACCTGCAACCCAAGCCTGTGTGGTCTTTAGCAAGAGGGATTTGCCTTTTCCTTCTGGTGAGCATCGAAGAGCCTTGGCAATGGCCTGTAATGTTTTGGGGCCCTCAGGAACCTCCCAGGCCAACAACTCAATGGAAGGTATCCCATCCCTGGCACTGAAGTTTTTCTACTAATAATCTATGGTTACTGGTTGTGCCATTCTATGAGAGAGAACATGCAGCATTTGGTTTTCTGGGCCTGAGTTACCTCAGTACGATCCTTTCCAGATATATCCATTTCCATGCAAATTTTATAATTTCATTAATACTCCATTGTATAAATAAACCATCTCTTCACTATTCAGTCATCAGTTGAGGGACAATAGGTTGTTTCCATTTCCTAACTATTGTGAATAGAGCCGCAGTAAACATGGAGATCTATATGTAGAAGGATGAAAATAGATCCTTATCTCTCTCCATGCACAAGAATCAAGTCCAAATGGATCAAAGACCTTAATTCAGAGCTGAAACTCTGGAACTGCTAGAGGAAAAAGTAGAGGAAACACTTCAACATATTGGCCTAGGAAAGGACTTTCTGAACATAATCCCAGTTGCTCAGGAAGTAAAATCACTAAGCAACAATTGGGACCTCACAAAATTAAAAATCTTTTGTACAGCAAAAGATGCTATGAACAGAGCAAAGCAGCAACCTACCCAATTGAAGAAAATCTTTGCCAGCTATACGTCTGGCAGAGGATTAATATCCAGTATTTATAAAGAACTCAGAAAACTAATAAAAAATCAAACAACCCAATCAAAAAATGGGCTATAGAACTGAACAGAGAGTTCTCAAAAGAAGAAATACAATGGCCTGTAAACATGTAAAAACATGCTCTACCTCCTAAGCAATCAGGGAAATGCGAATTAAAACTACTCAGAGATTCCAACTCACTCCTGTCAGAATGGCTACCATCAAGAAAACAAATGATAATTAAGTGTTGGTGAGGATGTGGAAAAATAGGAATCCGTCTACACTGCTGGTGGGAATGTAAACTGGTACAGCCATTGTGGAAAGCAGTGTGTGGGTTCCTGAGACAGCTGAAAATAGATAGCTCTACCACTCCTTGGCATATATCCTAACGACTCTAGTCACTACCTTAGAGATATTTGCTCTTCCATGTTTATTGGAGCCCTATTTACAATAAATATTTTTTAAGTCTTAAATATATATTTATTGTCCATAATGAGTTACATTATTCAGTGGGCAAACAATGAGTTGTTATCCCCAATTCTCCAATGCCCCCTTCCCCCAATAAATATTTTTTAAAAGTGCTACACAGGTACAACCAAGGGAGATGGCTAGTCTCAGAATCTTAAGGTTCACTCACTCTAGATGAAGGTAGAGTTGGTTGCCTTGCAACTGAGGACCCTGACCTTGCTCCTGTGGGCCTTGCTAGCCTTCCTTGGGTCTTAGCTTACTGCAGGATGATGAGCTGCCACCACCTGTCCCTTTAACAAAATCTCTAAGAATGTTGGTTGTAGGCACATATGAATTCATCAAATATATTTTAAGAACAATGTTGTTGTATCTTATAAGATAGAATAGAAAAAATACTTCTCTTCCAAGTTCTTTTTATTTGAGACAGTCTTAAGTAGCCCAGCAATGGAGAACCATCTTGAACTTCTGATCCTCCTGTCTCCACCTCTCAAGGCAGGTACATTGGGTTTATTTGGTGCTAAGGATGTAACCCAGGGTCTGGCGCATGCTAGGCAAGCACTCTACCAACCGAACTACGTGTAGGCTTATGAATCTGAAGAACTCATAGGTTTTCTTGGGTAAAAGTGATAAAAACATTCAAAGTTATAACATTGGTAGACCTTTTCTCCATTTGTGATCTGACTTCCTAATTTCTGGTGCTTTTCATAATGTTTGAATCCTCTTGAAATACATCTATGACATCCATTGCCTTACTGCTGGAAATATTTGTGAGGTATTATTTATTGTGCACAACAAAAATTGTAGAAATGATTTACACTAGGACCAAAAAACTTGTCAGGAGAAAATGCTTTGTAACAGATACTTTGTAGCATTTCTATATGCCTGACATTGATTATTATTTGTTATACAGAAATAAGTTCCATAAGTGTAGGGATTGTTTCAATCTGCTTTATTTTGTACTATATATACTCAAAAAATATTTGTTTAAAGTGAATTAAGGTTTTGTCATTTGACCTGAATTATCTCATATTCCCCATACCACAGCACCTTGATAGAGTATAAAATGTGCCCCATAGGCTCATGTATCTTGAGTACTTGGCCCATAACTGGTGATAATTTGGGAAAGTTGTGGAGTCTTGTTTTTTCTTTATTATCCATAATTAAATACATTGAGTGGGCAAATAATGCGTTGGAGTCCCCCATTCCCCAATTTCCCTCTTCCCTGTCCCCAGTCAGCTGGGTATCTTCCTCTGTGGGTAGTCTGGATCAGTCCATGGGGTAAGGGGTTATGGAAAGCCTAGGAGTCAACCCGGTTTCACCCCCTTTGTATGTTTTTAATGAGGGGGGCCATGTCTCTGGATATTCTCCTCCACCATGGCCCTTACAATCTTTCCACCCCCTCTTCCGCTCAGTTCCCTGAATCATGGTGGGTATTAAGACTGCTTTATTGTTGAGATCTTAGGGGTCTCTGTACTTCTGTTTTAGATTGTGTTGAAAATCCTTGGTGTCTGTCTGTCTGGCTTATCATGGGGTGACTGATTGGCTGTGTTTATAAGTCTCTTGCTCATCCCACCACTCTCGGCGGGGTTCCATGTGGATCCTCCACAGTAGGTCTGGTGTGGCTCATCTCTTGCCAGGAAGTCAGCTATCAGCCTGTGGTTCATTGGTAGGGTTGGAAGAGCCACAGCTCTCTGGGAGCCTTCTGAAAAATACAAACAGAATCTCCATTGGAGAGTGAGATCAGTGCAAGTTAACTATGTCTGTGCTGGAGGTCCTAGAAGGCTGCCATCTTCCCAGAATTCTATGTATGGAGTCTTTTAGGAGGTGGATCCTTATTGGGGGTGGACCTTGACATTCATTAGTCCAGTCTACTGAGTGTTCAGTTCTAACTCAGACTACTTCCCACTGAGGTGGAGATTCAGCTCAGGCTTCCTGACCAGGCCTGTCATGCTTTCTTCACTAAGATGAGACTTCCCCTCAAAACCATAAGCTGTATGTAATAAACCCTTTCTTCCCATAAACTACTTCTGGTAGGATGTTTTGTCCCAGCAACAAGAAGGTAACTGCTACAGCGAGGTTCTATGAACTTCGTCTTACTGTAACTGAAGTCCTCAGAAAACAAAAGCCAGCTCTTTATTGAAGATTTTATACAGCTGAATGACCGACAAGAAGTTCATGATTGTGGAGAGTTGCCAGTCTTGTTCTATGTACATTCCCTTTAATTCCTCGTTGACCACCTTTACCTGATCTAACACTTTTTTGGCTCTCAGGTAAAACATTTGACCTGCATTCTTGCAGACCATTAGCTTTCATCACCACAAAAGCTAAGAATGTCATTAGCATCTATTGAAGAGTTCCCCTGCCCCCCACCCTCTGACTTTGCTGTATCTACCTACCTGTAGTCACCACCAATGTATCCATAAGTGCATTGATACCTGACCTTCTTTTGTTTTCTGGCCAATAAAAGTTCATATAACCACTTCCTTTTTGAAACATGTTATTTAGAGCAACCTGAATCCACATTCCTGAACCATATTTGGCTCTGAAATAAGCTAGCTCTAATTGACCTTGGCGTTAACATTATAAATACTAAAATGTCCTATAGAAAAGCTAAGTGACCTTCTTAAGGGCACATAGCTAATTGATCACAGATTGGACTTGAAAGTAAGGAATTTGATTAGAGCCTGGTTGCCTAATCACATTACTTGTCTTTTAAAAATTAGTAATATTACACTCCCTTTAATATTGCTGGTTTATGAGAAAAATTATCTGCAGGGGAAGAGAGAGAGAAAGAAGAGAAAGAGAGGTAGAGAGAGAGAGAGAGAGAGAGAGAGAGAGAGAGAGAGAGAGAGAGAGAGAGAGAGAGGCGAGAGGATGAATATGGGTGTGCCAGGGCCTCTTGCCACTGCAAACAAACTCCAGATGCACATACCACTTTGTGCATCTGGCTTTTCATGGGTACTGGGGAATTAAACTGAGGGCCAGCAGGCTTTTCAAGCACTAATCATTAAGCACTGAGCAATCTTCCCAGCCCCGTTTGTTGGTTTAATGCAAACACTCAACACACTAAGTGCTTTTGATTTCTTAGGTCACTTAATTCCTTTAACAAGCCTGTGAAGTCCAATTAGATAATGCTAAGCCAATCTCATCGATGTGTCACAGAATTGAAATCACTTACCCAAGATCACAGAGTAAGTGGAAAGCATAGAAATGTAGACCACCAGGCTAGTCTAGGAAGGCCATACTCATACTTTATGCTGCTTCTCAATGATAGTCTCATCAGCATATTTTATTGGTTCTGAAGAGCAAAATGTATTGTTTCACTACATTTCTTTGTGAGACAGGGAATCACTCAAGCCCAAACCGGCTTTGCTGAAACTGACAACCTCCTAAATTAGTCTCCCGAGTGCTGGAATTAAGGCATGAGTCACCACACCTGGATGCATTGCTTATTAAAAAAAAAAAAAAAACTCTTATCATGTCACTTCCCTAGATAACGTCTACCCTCTGGCCTCTGAATAAAGCCACACTCTTTCACAATGATCAAGATTTCATATCATCTGGTCTCTAGCCACCAATTTAACATCCCCTTATTCTGCCAAGGAACTCTCATGATCCAGCCCTGTCCAACTGTCTGCAGTTCCCCAATGCACCTGAGAGAAATGGACTCTCTCTTGCCATCTAAAAGGCTTTTTCTCTCCCTTCTCTGCTCTTCAAGTTGTAGCCATCTGAACCCTGGGCTGGAATTTCTCCAAAAGGGTGGCAAGGGAGTTCTTGGAAGGGATTTGCCCCAAATCATTTGGAGATGAGATCAGTTGGTATTCCAAAGAAAGACACAGTGAATACCAGGGGATCAGCTCAAAGTCCATGTGAGGATTTAAGGAATTTGGCTTAGGGCCGGGGCCAGTTTCTATGTGTTAAGCAACATATTTTCTTGCTTCAGGAAGTAACCTACATAGTTTTATCAATGCCTGAGAATGTTCAAGGCCCCGGTTTGGGTTCAAGCCTTTAGGGGGAGAAAAAAAAACCCATGCAGCTGGCCAGGTCACCGAACGGTCAAGGTTTTCTGTGTTTCTGTCAGGATGTAGAAAGAAAATGGATGTGGAGGGCCTTCTGCCTTCGCCTGTGGAACACTTTCCTATGTGGGCAAAACTAGATCCCATCCCAAAATTCTGTCATTATATCATGTGATTATGCGACCCCATCCATCACACACTGAACTGTAAGTCCTTGTTTGCCTGTCTCCACAAACTTGCAGTAACATACTTGAAAGAAAGGACTCTTTTTAAAAAAATTATTTATTTATTTGCACAGCTGTGTTGTCTGTGTGTGTGTGTGGGGGGGAGTGCCAGGGTCTCTTGCCACTGCAAATGAAGGCCAGACACATGGGCCACTTTGTGCATCTGGCTTATGTTAGGTGTTGGAGAATTTGAATCCTGACTGGCAAGCTTTGCAAGCAAGCATCTTTAACCACTGAGCAATCTTTGCAGCCTGAAAGTAAGAACTCCTGTCTTCCTTGTAAAGACTTAGTGCTAATTGGCTTGTTCAAAACATTTCACATGAGACAGGTGTGGTGCCTCACACCTTTAGTGCCAGCACTCCAGAGGCTGAGGCAGGAGGATTGCTGTGAGTTTGAGACCAGCCTGGGGCTAAAGAGTGAGTTCAGGTCAGCCAGGGCTAGAGTAAGACCCAACCTCAACCTCCCCACACCCCACACGTCACACTCTCTCTTGCCATCTAAAAGGCTCTTTCTCTCCCTTCTCTGCTCTTCAAGTCGTAGCCATCTGAACCCTGGGCTTTAAAAAAAGTATTTACTCATAAAAATCCTTGTACACATGATTTGATTACATATACTATTGTCTTTAAAAATATTTATTTGTGAGTGGTGTGTGTGTGTGTGTGTGTGTGTGTGTGTGTGTTTGTGTGTGTGTGCTCCAGGGACTTCTTATAGCTTCAAATGAGCCCAGATGCATGTATCACTTTTTAAAAATTTTTATTTATTCATTTTCAAGCAGAGAGATGAGAGAGAGAGAGAGAGAGAGAGAGAGAGAGAGAGAGAGAGAGAGAGAGAGAGAGAGAGAGAGCGCACCAGGCCCACCACCTTGTGGGTCTGGCTTATGTGGGTACTGGGGAATTGAACCCAGAGCCTTAGGCACTGGAGGCAAGTGCCTTAACCGCTGCATCTCTCCAGCCCGCATGTATCACTTTTTGCATCTGACTTTTTGTGGGTACTTTTTGTGGGTACTTTTTGTGGGTACCAGGACCAGCAGGCTTTGTAAGCAAACACCTTTAACCTCTGAGTTATCTCCCCAGCCTGCTAGTGTCTTTTTCAAACAGCAGATTGAGGAATGGAAAGCGGAGTGACTTTGACAGAATGTGAATCCGGCTGTCACTTGGGGCTCGTTGACATCCTTCCACGCTTCAGTACCGCATTAAAAAAAAATTTCCCATGACCAAATTTCCAACACGTGTGCATTTCCAGTGCCAGAGATAATTTTGAGTGCTGTTTTACCATAGAAAAAATGTTCCATCTGACCAATAACAGTGTCCATTTTTGAAATATAACAGTAAGGATATTAAATTCAAAGCATACTCCTTTTTAAGCTCTTAGTTGACAATCTCCATATAGACAATATACCATGGTCATCATCCTCTCCCATCATCCTCTTTCCCCACTTTCACTGAATTTCTTCTTTCCAACTAGTCTCTCTTCTATCTTGGTGTTATATCACTCTTCCCCTCCTGATATGCAGGTCTTGTATAGGTACTGTCAGCCACTGTGAGGTCATGAATACCAAGGCCACTTTGTGTCAGGAAGACGGTATCACACAGCACTCCTCCCCTTCTTTTGGCTCTGACATTTTTTTCCCCCTCCACCTTTTCTGCAGTGGTCCCTGAGTCTTGGAAGGAATGCTAGAGGTGTTTTACTGAGTGCTGAACATTCCATGATCACTTCTTTGATGAGTTTGGAGTCACCCCAGTGACCACCGCCATCTGAAAAGAGAAGCTTTCTTACCCAAAAGTGAGAGTAGCATTAATATATGGGCATAAACGTAAGTGTTCAGAGAACAGTTTAGTCGTATTCCTCCTTTCCTTTTAGAATGCTGTCATTAATGACAGTGCTTTTGAAGCAATTAAACAGAATTTATGGATTTGTCTAGGTTTTGAAAAGGATTCTTTTTATCCAATGTGAACAAAGTCACTGGTTGAAAATGTGTTTCTATAGCCTCATTTCTATCTCGTCAGTAGTTCCCCACTTAAGGAACTAGTTTCCATCAGTGACACTCAAGGAAGCCAGAGCAGCAGGAAACCAACATACACAAAAGTGGGAGAAAATTTTTCGGGATAGCCAAAGTAAATAGAATCTGCGGCAATAACTTTATGAGTTATAAATTACATGCTTGACAATATTCATAGTGCTTACAATATTAAAAAGAGAAAAACGCATCCAGATGGGTGGACCAAGATGTTCCCTGTAGAACTGCTTGTGAGAGAGAGAAAATATAAAACAACAAAAATCCATTAGTAAGGAATTAATTGGAAAAAAAATACAAACCATTCTTACATGTTACTACTGTGAAACCATTGAAGCCACAGATCAACATGAACAGACGCTTATTATGAGAAAATAAAAAAAATCAAACCCCCCCCAGAAAGTGGCAGAACACCATGGTAGATGGTATTTTGGGTTAAGAATTAGAAAAGATAGAAACATTTAACATGAAAAAAATCACAGTGCAAGCATCGAGAAATATTTGGGAACTCAAATTGCTGATGGCGATTATTCCTGAGGAGCTGAGACGAGATTGCATAGACATTTCAGTGTCTCTTTCTTCAGAATTTGCGTGTTTATATTGAGGATTTGAAGTACCCTTGTCTCTCTACCTGTGTGGGATGGGTTCTGTGAGTCCCCAAGGATGATGAAGACCCAATATAAAACGGTGGGCTATAACCTATGCACATCATCCTATTTAATTTTTTTTATTTGTGCATGCGTGTGCAAGGACCTCTTGCTACTGCAAATACTTGCTTGTCTGGCTTTTACGTGGGTGGCCCGGGAATTGAACCTGAGCCGGTGAGCTTTGCAAACAAGTGCCTTTATCTCTCCAGTTCCATTCCAGACACTTTAAATCACCTCTAGATGACTTATAATACCAAATCAAATGTAAATGTTATGTAAATAGTTGTGATACTGTATTTTAGGAGGCCAGAAGAAAAGAGTTTGAGCCGAGTGTGGTGGGCTATGCCTGTAATCCTAGCACTTGGGAGATTGAGCGAGGAGTTTTGCAAATTCCAGGCAAGCTTGGTGAGATCCTGTCTCAAAAAAAAAAAAGCACTGATAGCTTAGTAGGTGAAGTGTTTGTTTCACAAAGCACGAGGGTCTAAATTCAAGCTCCAGTACCCCAACCACACACAAAAAGGTACAAAGAGCCAGCATGGTGGCACAGGCATATTATCTCAGAGCTGGGGAATGGAGGATTCCTGGGACCTACTGGACTACAGTCTGGCTAGCCTAACTGGTGAGATTCAGGCCAATGAGAGGCCTTATCTCAAAAAATATATAAAAAAAGAAAATATGGTTGATAGATGATACCCAAAGTTGTCTTCTAACCTCTCCACCCATGCACACACATGTGAACCTGCACATATGAACCTGCACATGCGTGTAAAACAGTAGGTGATGGGTGGATGAGGGGAGATGGCTTGGGGGTTAAGTGCACTTTCCGTGAAAGCATGTGGACCCTTGTGGGGCTGAGACTGCCCAAGTTCCAATCTCCAGAACCCATATAAAGAAAGAGCGAGGCCACACACACCTCTAACCCCAGCCCTGCAGGGGAGCAGAGACCCTGGAATTCTGCGCTCCTGGAAAGCAGGGAGCTCTCTGATCAGTAAGAGTCCAGCTCAAAACAAGAATGGGTGGAAGAGCAAGGGGGGGGAACACCTGTTGTTCTGCACACTCTCCACCCTGACACCGAGATCAGCATGTGCCCTGCAAGGGCACATAGGTGTGTATACACCACACTCACACACATACACAAGCCAGAAATAAAAAATAAAAACAAGATGAGAGAGACCCCGAGTGTGTATGTGTTCAGTAGGGCGCATCTTCCAGTAGAGAAGCTGGATGCAGAGGGCTGATGCATGACCGACAAAGGAAACGCACATGAAATTGAATAAAAAGAGCCACTAGGTTAGAAACATATCATGAGGCTCAGTAAGTACAGTAAATGATCATTTTTAAAAAAATATTTTATTTATTTATTTGCAAGCAGAAAGATACATAGAGAGAGAAAGAGAGAGGAAATCCAGACACAGGCACCACCTTGTGCATCTGGCCTATATGGGTACTAGGGGAATTGAACCCAGGTCCTTAGACACTGGAGATAAGTGCCTTAACCGCTGAGCCATCTCTCCAGCCCCAAGATGTGTATTTTTTTTTGTTTGTTTTCGAGGTAGGGTCTCGCTCTAGTCCAGGCTGACCTGGAATTCACTCTGTAGTCTCAGGCTGGCCTTGAACTCACAGCGATCCTCCTACCTCTGCCTCCCGAGTGCTGGGATTAAAGGCGTGCGCCACCACGCCCAGCAATGATCATTTTTATATGACACAATTATGACACCCCCTACATCTAAAGTGAGCACATGTTTGATTTTATTCTGCGCATGTATGAGGTGACAGGTAAGATTTTAATCCCTTCCAAGGCCAAGTCAAAGAGGGGAGACATGTCCAGACAGGAACGGAGAGGAATGTGCTGATGGAGACACGGGAGCTTCTTTTATCACGAGGAAGGGAAGTTATTTGAGCTTCTTCTGGACAGAATTTATGTACTTGTCTGGAGACAAGAATAGTGTTTGCATTCCTGTCAGCGGTCTAGAACTTAGAGGGCTGTAAAATAACCTAAAGATAAGGAAGGCATGGCTCCCTCATGAGGTGTCATGAGGAGTCAGAACAGAGCAGGAAGTTTCATCTACTGAAGGAATCATTTCCCACTGAAGTGCAAATGTCTCCCTGTAACATTAAATTATAACACTGGCATGCATTGTGTTCTAGCTGAAATTCACTTCTGGTCTCTCTGGTTAATTTTTTTATGCGTCTTAAGGCTAGTGGGTCTCAGTTTCCTCACCCCAGTGTGAAATGAGAATGGTAAGTTACCACTTCAAAGGGTTGCTGTGAACTGAAATGTGTGTGAAGCGCTTTGACCTGTACTTGACTCTCAGTAGGTCTTTGATGAACACGAGGTGTCCTCATCACAGCTAGATGTGGTAATTCACCTGAGCACGTTCTACGTCAGCATGGCCATCTCTTGAAACCAGAACCTTCTGTGAAGGGACATGGGCTTTGTATCAAATCAGGGTCACGTGAACTAGACAGCCAGTAAAAGATTCATGAAGGGAATTAATGGCAACTTGAGGTACAGACTTTCTTCAATTTATAGGGCAAAAGAAATGTTAAGTCTATGGTTTAAATCTGATTTAACAAGGCCCATCCTTTTTGTCGTTACTGATTTTGAGATTCCCTAATGGTGCAGGGACTGAAAATGTTTCCAAGTGTGTCTCTGGTTCAAGTAAATTCTTCCCATGAGTAACACTTTTTGTACGTGTGTATGTATGTGTGTGTGTGTGTGTGTGTGTGTGTGTGTGTGTGGTGTGCGTGCATGTATGTGCATGCTCATATTGATGCAGGATTTGGGGGTGCATGAGGAGTCCCCCAAATTTATGAATCCCCATGTTTGGGTTCTGTCTTATCTTTAATAAAGAATTGATAAAGATGATCACAAGAAAATTATGAATTATCAAGTTTATTTAGGGAGAAATCACAAATTATGGGGTTTATTTAAGGGAGATTGGGATCCAGGAAGACAGGCTAGAGCCGAGTCATAAACACATGGGAAGTAGGAAACAAGATCTCAAGTTGAAAATACTTTATAGTTCATAAGAGTTCATTTAAGAAAAACTGAGGTTTTTAGGTAAAGACTGGAATAAAGCCACAAGCATGTGGAAGGTACTTCGTAAAGCTCATTTAAGAGAAACTTCAGCTTTCAAGGAGAGACTGGAGTAGAACTGCAGGTAGGTGGAGGGGAGTTCATAAACCCACTTAGGAGAAACTGAGGCTTTCAAGGAGAGACTGGAGTAGGGCCACGAGCACATGGAGGGTGGATCCTGGAGCCTGTGTAGGAGACTTAGGAGAAACAACAGGGCATCTGCCTTGGACTTCCCCATGGAAGGAAATTAAAGGGGTGAATATCAGAGGGAAAATATCAAAGCAGAGACCAAGAAATTCAGAGAAGAAATGAGTAAAGAAGAGAGTTCACTCATGCTCACCCCAAGTTTAAAGAAATTACACAGATAGCCGGCCTATAGTTAGAGCAAGCACCCATGTGGTAATCTGGAGTGTAAGAGGAATACAGACGTGGTAGATTCAGAGATCAGAGGAAAACCACATATGTAATGAAAGTGAGAAGTTACCCCAAAGTATAAAGCAGAGGCAAGCAGAAAAGTGCCCTAGACCAAAAGAACAGTATTATGCTTTCCTCCCCACCCAGGGGTAGAGGCCAGACTCAAGTGTATTCCTGTGGCTAGAGTTAGGAGAAGCAGGCAGAGAGAGCCAAAGAAGGCCAAGCCTTTATGGTCACTGAAAATGTATTTTTTCTTCAGGTTCAGGTATGCATAGGGAAGACCCAGTTGGTTTGTAGATTTGGAGGGTGGGCCCAGCCTGGGTCAGCCCACCTGGGCAGTCTATCTAGGTAGCATGCTAGACTGTGGGCAGCAGGGGGCGCTGTAGATCAGTCTCCATCAGACATGATTCCTGCCAAGGGTTTTTTTTTTTTTTTTTTTTAATGAGGTAGGGTCTTGCATTTCCCCAGCTTCAGAATTATGTAACCATCAAGCCATTTTTCTCAGCCATGCATTTCTTACCATTAACGAATTTTCAATCTTGCCATTTCAGTTTGTCTGGTGTTTGAAAATCCAATTTTCTTAGTATCTATATGTTTCAAGTAATTCTTTTGTGTTACATTTATGTTTTACAATATTTGGAAAATCTGGATTGTACTTGACATTCAAATGTGTATAATTTTTACTGTACTATTGATCTGTTGGCTATGCAATTACAATCTCAACTGTGTAACTGATTTTAGATTTACAAAATCAGAACATAGGCTCTCACATTGGTAAATGATACCATAACATTGAATTTATTTATAAATACAATGTGCCTGATTTAAAGGTGAGAGTAAATGATTATTGGTACATTTTCAAAGTCCTTGTAGAAAATCAAATCTGTTCAATTTGTACATGTGGTTTCAAGAAACGCCATGAATGATAACGCCATGGCTGGAGAAATCACTCAGAGTATTCCTAGAAGGATGTGTGGGATCTTTCTGCATTAAGGAGACCTGAAGTCACAGGGCAATGCTGAGACAAAATGAAGAAGGTACTGGAAGATGGGTTGCATATTTGAGCAATGATGAATTTTGAGAGAGAGAGAGAGAGAGAGAGAGAGAGAGAGAGAGAGAGAGAGAGAGAGAATCATTTAGAGCTAGGTGAGGTTAGACTACCTAAGCTTGTGGGATTCCTTTAGTATACAGACAGGACTTGCTGTTAGGTTCTGGTGTGAATGTAGATAGAACCACTGTCCTTCAGGAAGATGCTACACAGTAGGATTCAAGGCGGGTTGGTTGTGGAAGAACTGAGAGGTGAAAACTGAGAGAGTTCAAAGGTCACTGGGAGCTGAACCTAAGAGAGAGAAAATGGAACTGACTGGGGAGAAATGAACTTAAGCTGAGTACAAATACTGAGTAGAGTTACAAAACAGCCACAGCCACATTCTTTCTGGTGTTGAGGGTTCTCTCCTCTCTGTCTGACCTGGATCAGGATCAAAATTCCATCCAGGAATACATCTTTGGGGAGAGGAGCACAGCAACTACTACTTTTATTCTCTCTAGGAGATTTATCGATTACAAGAATTTAGCATCTACAGATTTCCCCCTTTAAAGTCCTAGAAAATGCTATCTGTTTTTAGCAAAAGGGTCGTGGTGGTTTGAACTAAATGTCCCCCATAGCATCATGTATCTGGAATACGTGGATTCCGGCTGGTGGGAGTCGTGGGGCCTTCGGGAGGTAGAATCTTGCTGGAGGTGGTGATATGTCTCTGGGGGCAGGTGTTGGAGGACTGCAACCCAGCTCCAAGCCCAGCACTTGGAGATGAGGAGTCCTGGGCTTTCTGTTCGGACCTGCCCTGCTACCCCAGCCAACTTCTCTTCATAGTTTTAAGCCAAAATAAACCCTTTTCTTCCAGAAGCTTCTTTGGGGCTGTGGCTTTGTTGCAGCAATGAGAAGGTAACTGCTATAAGAACAAGAAAAACAAAACAAAAAAGCAAAACCAAAAAACCTCTCCCATGCCTCCACCAACAAAATCCCAACAGGAAAAAAGGAAAAAAACCAAAAAAACAAAAACAAAAACAAACAGACAGGGCTGGAGAGATGGCTCAGCGGTTAAGGCACTTGCCTCCAGAGCCTAAGGCCCCGGGTTCAATCAATTCCCCAGGACCCACATAAGCCAGACCCACAAGGTGGTGGCCCTGGTGATTGCTCTCTGTCTCTGTCTCTCTGGATCTCTCTGGTTGAAAATGAATAAATAAAAATAAAATTATTAAAAAAAGACAAAAAAACAAACAAAAAACCAACCCCAAAAAACAAAAGGGGGGGAAACCCCAAATTTTTGCAAAATTTTAGTCTCTCAGCTTTAGATGTGCTCTCTTATGAGTGTCCTTCCTTTAAAAGACAGAGGGTTTATAACTCATAAGCTGAGGGGAACATAGACTCTCCGGGTGCTGCATGCTAGAAGCCGCCCCTCCAGGAGTGCAGGGAGGGTCAGCAAACAGAGACCACGGGAAGTCCAAGGCCAAGGGCGCATGGTGTGAAGTGCCAGCTTCCCTCTTCCCTTCCTCGCCATCAGAGTCTGCTTTCCAGATAATGGGAAGCAGTAGCTCCTGCAGCCTGCCTTGGAGATTTCAAATAGCACCCTACACTGGCTTTTCAAATCCACTTCTTAATGTTTTTTGGTCCTAATCTTCTCCAAGTTGTTTTCCATCTTTCCTTAATATCCATGACCTTGTCCATGACCTTGAGTTGAGGGAGGCAAAGTTGGTATTTGTAACCACTGCTGAGGGGCATGAGAGTATATTACAGTTCTTTTTCGGGTCAAAACACATTGCCAACTTCTTTCCTGGCTTATAATACATTAAAGAGTAAGTACCAGAAAGAAGTCTGTTT
Source organism: Zapus hudsonius (assembly GCA_004024765.1). Lineage (NCBI taxonomy): Eukaryota > Metazoa > Chordata > Mammalia > Rodentia > Dipodidae > Zapus > Zapus hudsonius. The sequence continues at coordinate 125,431 of PVHP010000590.1, forward strand.
ATTTTCTATATCATTAATTCCAAAGGGACTCTCATATGTTTACAGTGTCAGGAAAATACCATCAAATATTGAGCTGGAGAGATGACTCAGTGGTTAAAAGCGCTGGCTTGCAAAGTCCAGGCACTTGGGTTTATAACACCCATGTAAAGCCAGATGCACAAAGTGGTGCCTGTGTCTGGAGTTTGTTTGCAGCGGGAGGAGGCCCTGGCATGTCCATTCTTTCTTCTCGCTCTCCTCATGTCTCTCTCACTCTCTTAAATAAATCGTATTTAAAAATATCAAATATCCTCAGATATAAAAATAGCAAAGTTTTAATATACTGTACTTTGCTATTAAAAGCACTCACTCTTTTGACATTTTAAATGAAAAGTGCAAGTCACTAGACCTTACATACAAAATACAATAACTAGTTAGATGGAATTGATAGCAGAGAATGAGAGAAGTTTCATAACTCTTACTTTAATAAGTGAGGCCTCCAGGCATATCTAATTTAATAAAACAAACAAAAACAAAACAAAAAACTCAAGCATCAGACAGGCATGGTGGTGAATGCCTTTAGTCCCAGCACTCAGGAGGCAAAAGTAGGAGGGTTGCTGTGAGTCTGAGGCCAGAACGGAATGAGTTCTGGGTCAGCCTGAGCTAGAGTGAAACTCTACATGGAGAAACAGCAACAACAAAACAAAAAAAAAAAAACCCAAACAAGCTGGGTGTGGGGGTGCATGCCTGCATTCTGGCACTTGGGAGGAGGAGACAGGAGGATCACAAGTTCAAAGTCATCCTTAGCTGCATAGAAAGCTTGAGGCTACATGAGGCTAAAAAATAAATATAAATAAATAAAAATAAAATTAGAAATAAGAGGCCAAGCACTGTCTAGACATTAGACAAAGCAGACAAACTGAAACTGGTATTTCCCAATTATTTTATTGAGGTAACTTTTCCCAATCTTAAACACATACATACGCATATACATAGACGTAGGAAAGCTAAACAATGTTCTAAGGCACTTGGAACTGTGCGCAGCAAAGTATTCTAATATATTATAGCAGAGCAGAACTGTCCCTTTTAAATAACACAAACACCAAGATGGAATAAAAAAGGATAATACATAGTCTTCTTTTCAGGTTCCAATAGTGGAGTACATATAGGTAGGTGTGTATACTTATAGTTATGCCCACAGACTATAATACAGTACGGATTATGAACAACCAAGAAGAGCACATTTCCAGTTATGCACACTCACAGATATTCTGCCTGCGTAAGGACTAGGTCATTCATGGAAGTCAAGCCTCATTCAGCTACTTTGATAATGATCACAGTTTACCATTCTTATGGACTTTAACCAAAGCTGGAAATCGGTAAAGAACTCAGTTCATTAGTTAGCAATCACTGTTAGAAAAAAAAAATGACTGGTTTAAATTTTGAGTAGGTATTTAATAAAGTTTGTGTAGAATGTGTTGAACACACCAGCCCATTTCTAAGCCACAGAAGAAAAGACTAAAACAACAACAAAAACAAAAAGGAATTAGTGCCTTCGTTTTAAGGGATGAAAGTGGTTTGACCCTCAATTCACGGATTCTTTCCAAATGCTAGTTAGCCCTTGGGTGGCAAGTTCTCCGTGGAGGATGTTCTTCTCAAAGCAACGGAATGATAGTCGAAACCAAAACAAAAACATCCATCAAGGGAAAAGCCTCCAGTTGGCAAGTAGTACAAATATTATTGGCATTTTAAAAACCATAAAATTGACCTGAGGGTAGAGTAGCATTCTGCCTCATTTACTCCTTTCAATTTATCCTCTCTCTTTTTTTTTAAACATGGCTACTAAAAAAGGTAAGAGTTTTGAAGCACCATCTGTAAGTTAACAACATAACCCATCTCTACTGACTCTGAGCTGCTCTGCCTCACTTTTTATTTTGGAATTTTAATATTAAAAAAAAAGAACAGTGGGAAACTTAATGCCAATCTTCTAGCCACATCTCATTCAAATAATTTCAAGACATCCCGACCATTCAGTTTCAGTGACAGAAAGGATCCAGGATACGTTTGTTTCTGTACAGTTCAATCACGTTTCACCAACAGAAACTCATCCTGGTTTGCGTATGGCCATCATTGCAGTTTGATCAAGATGCATGCAATTCAGTTAACCCACACTTCTATCATAAAGCAGTATTCACACATCTTACCAGAAAAGTTGAGCCACTTGGATATTTTTATAGAGGGGAATTTAAGCATTTCCATGTGGATTAAATATTTCCTTCCTTACTAGGAGGAAAAAGAGAGTTTTTTAAAATCCATGGGATGTAGCATTCAGATGACATCTAATCATGGCTCCCCAAACCCATCTGTTTTGTTCAAGCGAATTGTTAAGCAACCGCGTGTTTGTGGGTAACTTTTGCAACAATCCTCATAGCACATACAAGGCATCCCCACAACAGAGTTCTGAAGTACAACTTTAAAGTGGAAAATAAAATTGCTCCATGTAAAATAGCTCCTTTAAATACATGCAGAAACCGAGCTGAGTCACCATGCCCACCGCGCGCTGCAATGGACAAGGGTCCCAGGCGCCTCCTCCCCGAAGAACAGGCGGGTTAAGGTTGCATCCAAACAGAAAGCTTCAACGAAGAGATGCAAGAAAGGCGGTGAGCGGAGACAACGTTTTGGGTTGGGCTCTTGTCCTCCCTCGTTTCCCCAACTCCAGCAGATGGTGGTCATCAGGTGAGGGGAGCCACTCTCCTATGGGGGCCACACACAGGGGAAGGCTTTCTACTTTTGGTTTTCACACTGACTGGGAAGGAATGCTCTTGGCATCGAGTCAACAAAGCCTGGGATATAAAACAACTTGTAACATGAGGGGTATTTCTATATAAATACCCCCCCCCAAATACTGCATTTAAATCCACGGCAGACCTGCCTTTAACCTATGTGGCCACAGTATGATTTTTGCAGGTTTTGTCTGACTGTGTGGCACTAATGTCCGTGACCCACTGGTGTGGTATGCATCAGGATACAAGTGCCAATGACCATTTCTCTGTCAAGAGTAAGCTACTTATTTTTTAAGTGCCAATGAAGCATTTACTTGATTAATTACAGAATGCAAAACCCGACCAAGGGTTTTCAGGACTCATGACTCATGTTCAACAGTAGGTGATTTTTGAACAGTGTATTTAATTCTTTTATTTCCTTTAATGTATTTTCACTTAAATGTCAGGACTTCGCACAGACATCAGGGAGAGAGAGGAGCAAGCACGTACATTCTGCTAATGAGGATGTGAAGAGGAAACCAATTTCACAGAAGCCAGCTTTTCTGAGCAAATGAGAGCCACAGACAGACGCCTTTGCTTTTCCCTTCAATTAAAACAGTGGTTCAAACACTCAGGGTAGTTCTCTGAATATTGTACACTCCAGTTAGATGATTTAAGGAATAAACACAAAGACAGATTAGGGTGAACACAAAACTTCAAGAAACATCCATATGCAGGAAATTATCAATCAAACTGCCTTAACTGAATTCACCAGAGACTTGTTCTGTCACACCGAACGGTAATGACCGCGAGGATGCTGATTTAAGTCCACTTAGCATCTTCTAACTGCCTCGAGATGAATTTGTTTCCATTAAAAAAATGAAAGATGGAAATGACCACTTGGATTTTTTTTTAACCCCTGTCTGTTCTTTCTTTCCTGGGAGCTTCCTTGAGACGGGCTTGTTTTCTTCCCTCATCAGGAATCAGCGGGTCAGGAAACCCATTTTGTTTCTCTGTGGTAGCCTAATGGTCCACTTCAGTACCATGGATTATAACAATAAGAACTCCAATTTCAACATGCATTGATTTTCATTACAGATTAGAAACCGACGGACTGGATTGCAGAAATGCTGCTACTGGGCACAGGCATGGTGGTACGGAGGGTGGCCCATGCCTTTGTCTCCTTGAGGCTCCTGGTAGGAGAGACCGGATGGGCTGCTGCAGTGTTTCTGTCTTTACAAATTGACCATGAAAGCACAGCCTTATCTGACAAATAGTTTTTCTCACAATCCTTCATTTTTTTCCCCATACTTAATTTAACAAATCATCCTAATGATGTGGTCAGTGGTTCCAGTTACTTAAATAGTAGAGAGTCAGTGGTTAATTTTTTTAACTTTTAAACTTGGAACTTTTCAAGTTTTCTCTAAATGTGTATTAGTCAGTGTAGGGCAAAACTGTGTGTGTGACTCAAAAAATCTGATATTGTATCAGAGAAACAGTGTATTGAAGGATGGGGTTTTTATTTTTGCAGTGCTGGGATTGAGTCCTGGATATCAAGTGTGCTTGTAAGCTTAGAACCACTGGGCTATGCCCCAGCTCCACCCAGAGAGCTTTGTTACACAGGGCCCAGGACGGGATCCAGGGTCTTACAGCTCCAGCCTGAAGGTTCTGACTAAACACTAGTGGTAAACCAGATTGTTCCTTCTATCAACCAAATACAAGCTTTCTATAACATATCTTGAGTGATAGAATGGTGCTAATGTCTTATATTTACAATTATATGAGAACATGTCATTAGAAATTTAAAAAATGTTCAAGGGTTATAAGCACAGAAAAAGAAAAGAAACACATACCTCAATATTAAATATTATAAAGAAAAACCACTGTGAAGAAAATGAATGTTTATGGCTGGATTGAAAACACTCTAAATCAGACAAAGGCTCGGTGGTAGAAAGTGTGCCTGGCATGAACAAGACCAGGAGTTCAAGCCCAGCATCACAAAACAACAAAACCAGACAAAACAAAGAAAACCTCAGCCAAAGAGAGACAATACGGATGTGCACAACCCTTACCCTGTTAGTAAATGACAACCGAACAGAATACAGGCTGACTTTATTAATGAAAACAGCCAAGGACAGCAAGGGGGACAATATTGATGATTACTTTTCCATTACACAATGGTCCTCCTGGCTTTTACAATAGACCAACTCTGGCTAACAATTTTTATTATTAAGCAAACCATCCAATTTCAAGTGGTTCTTCAAAATAGCAATGAAAAGCAGGGTCTACATTTAGCTAATGCTTACTTTTCCGGTGAAATTGAAAAGTACAGTGTTCCACATTCTGAACCTGAAACAATGCAGAGAACCGTAGTTCAAGCTCTAAGAATCATATCAACTCAACTTGGATTTTGCCTTCTTTTAAAACTTTCCAGGCTTTAAATAGAAGGGGCATACAACAATTGTGAAAGAACACTTAAATGCAAGGGAGCGTTTACATATGAGCAGATAGAACAGGAGTCCTTGGACCAACACCACAGAGAACACAACGCCACAGGGAGGGTTTCTTACTGTAAACAATACTGACACACTCAGAGGGAAACTGTGACTTTCAGCTCACAAATTTTCTAGCATCAAAAGCAATAGGGACGGGATCCACAGATTTAATATACAACGTAAGGTTTTCCTCACACACAACTTAGCAGAAGTTTCAGTGTTTTTTTTTAAGTCTCGTTTTGGTGTTTTTTTGCTTTTTTTTGTCTTTTTTTTTTTTGATCCATGTGCTTGATTTTTTTTAAATAGCAGCAACCTAATTTTTTCTTAAAGGCAATATCGAGAGATAAGCAGTCATTTTCATCCCTCTCAGAACGAACAGTGGTAGCACACTCTTGCACAGCACTTAACTTGGAACTTTGGGCTCAGGTTTTTAAAGGGTATTGTGATTGTCAATGTAATCTTCTTTAGATCAAGTATGGTTGTTGGTTCTGGAGAGCATAGGGACAGGGGACAGCCAGAAGATTTATTTCTAAAGCTTGCAACAGTGTGACAGGGTCCCGATATATCTGACTTTATTACCAGTTCTGTTATCCTCGTAGAGGGCTGATACACTCAGAAAGGAATACAAGAAAACGTCAAATGTGTACAGCTGTGTTACTTACAGCATGCAAGAAACTCCGGGAAAGCATGCTTGGTCCGTGTTGGTAAAAGCTTCTTGCATTTAAGAAAAAGATACATGGAAAATATTCAGACTTATTTCTGGCAACTGAGTTCACTGGCACAACACATAAAATAACGACGGTACTAAACTGTACGAACTCAACGGTGACACAAGAATAATCTAGAATCAAGTCTTTAAGGAATCCACATTGGGTGATTAGCTTTCCAAATCCCTTAACGAATTCTCAGCTATCAAATGCCTACTTCAAAAATACATTTATGCTTCAATTTTTTTTCTTTTCTTCATTTTCATAATGAAATACTTCTCTTTCTGATTTTTCAACTTTCACCCTCTAGAGGTGCCCAGCAATTCCGATTTCCATGTTTTCCTTTAACTCACACACATTTGGCTTTCTGGTCATCGGGAGCTGGAGATTGTCTTCTGCTTTTCTTCTTTGATTAAAATTCCTGAACCACAGTGCCCTTGACCAACAGTGAGCATTCTGGGAAGCAAGACTCATGGCATCATGCCCTCTGCTTGTTGGCCCCTTCTGGGCTGTACAGGTGAGGGGCACTCAAACAAAGCTAAGTCACACACCTGCTTCACCACAATGAAATGGAAACACACACATTCAAATCTCAGTGCAAAATCGGGTTTTCAGGAAGCAGAGCTTCTGCCAACAATGATCATTGTGTGTTTCCAAACACAGCCATGCTTCATTATGGGCGATGAAACCTGGAGGAAGAGACAGAAACCATTACTCTGTGGCATGAGACGCAGGCTCTTTGATTAATGAACTGAGCACTACATGTGATGTTCACACTGAAAGGCAGTTCTAGATATCCTCGACTGAATTCTACTAACGTGTTTTGTAACAGAATATAAGTGTTGTGTTGGAAAGCAGATAGATACAGCCCTCACATAACAGACGCTGGCTCTGCTGTTCAAGTCATGGAACACTCAGGACAGAACACCACTGCCCGGGAGGGTCACATGCAAGTCTGTAGTCAACAGCGCGGGCTGTGGAGTGAATGGGGTTTGGATATACCTAGTCTGGAGCTATAAAAGGAAATCCACAAATAGTCATCATTTCAGTGGCTTAATGCTGGTCATGGGGCACACATGATTATTGGCAGATAGGGGCAGAAGGATCAGGAGTTCAAGGTCTCTTCAAAGGGGTTTGAAGCTAGCTGGGGATATATGAGACACTGTCTCAGAGAACAAAATACACAACAAAATAAAAATACCACTACAGGTCATTAGCTTTAGCCTCTCACCCACTCCCGCTGGTGACTACAAACCAACTTTCTTCACCTTAACATCCGAACACTCGCTAAATATTTCTACTAGGCTGGTCCACAGGTCACATTGTAAGCATGTTCAAAAGTATACAGTGTTTTTCTTGTCAACTTGTCTTTGTACTTTCTGTCTTTTTTAAAAAAAGATATTTCATTTATTTACTTGAAAACAGAAAGAGAGAGAGCGAGCGAGCGAGCGAGAGAGAGAGAGAGAGAGAGAGAGAGAGAGAGAGAAAGGGGGGAATATGGGTGTGACATGCCATGTCCTCCTGCCATTGCAAGTGAACTCCAGATGCATGCACCACTTTGTGCACCTGGCTTTGCGTGGGTACTGGGGAATTGAATCTGGGGTCAGCAGGCTTTATAAGCAAGCATCTTTAACCACTGGGCCATCTCCCTTGCCCACTTTCTGTCTTCTTTAATGGAATACCTTTAGAAGTATTTTTAGTTTGGAAACTCCAGATTGGCAATATCTTTGCTCCTTTACCTGCTATTTACCATTTGTCACCAAATCCTGAACCCACTGTATTTGAGTCCTGAGTTCTCACTGGTTTCTGTTGGCACAATTTAAATGAGAAGCTTGCTGGCCAGCTCGCAGGCTTTATTTTCCTCCATGTGAGTTTCTGAATATTCCTGTATTTTTCAGCCTGTGCCTTTTTCTTTGGCTTGGCAAACCATATCTGTTTAACTAGGGTTATTACATAGCATGGGCACCTAGGAGCAGCTATGCCCCTGAAGAAAATGTCTCTCAGCCATGGATGCCAGCTCTGTATCCTTAGGAGGGGCAGGACCCTCCATAAACCAACACTTAGGGGCCCAGTCTCGTTCAGGTCTGGGGGCAGTAATCACAGCTGTTGAGAGTTCAGGAAGATCATGGTCGTGTCATGCTTGAAGGACAGGGTTCCACAACACTGTCCTTCCTGGGCACGGGACAGGAGATGAGGAAGGAGAGGAGAAAGCTCCTGACCAGCAGGCTCAGGGAGCCAGGGGAATGGACGGAAACCAGTGCAGGAAAGTTAATTCCACTGTCTGTGCTCCAATCTCAGGACAGGAGCCATCATCCATAGCAGGACCTGCCAGCCTGGACTGTGCTCAGAAGTTAGTGACGTCAGCCTGCTTGGAGACTGGATGGGTCACCTTTGCCTGGCGTTTGCATGCATCCTTCTCTGCCCAGGCCCTGCACACTAGGTTCCTGCCCTTTCTTCCACATCAGCTGACCTCTGCTGAGGTGGAGTCTTCCTCCTCTCCACAGTGGACTCAGAACTCCCTCTTGTTATTTGTCCCCTGTCCCTGTCACAGTTTCCCATTACATTTTCTTCAGAGCACTTGAAGTGGCCACCTAGTCCTTGACTTGCTAATGACTTGTCTCTTTCACCAAAACATAACCTTCTGAGGTCCAGGGCCTCACAGGGTGCAGAAGAGTCAGGCGCAGTGTGCACTGCCTGAATCCCCATCACAGGAGTCTTTAGGGAGTGATTTGACAGGTACTTCTATAAATAATTTTGTATAACTGAGCACCCCAATCATAAGACCTCAAACTTAATTACGAGAAAATGTACCAATGTCTGATAACCCAGTCGATGGGACATTCTAAAAGGCCATCTAGGAAGGGTTATCATAACCTAGAAAAATATGGAAATTCTATAAAAATATTTTAAAAGAACAACTAGAAATGTCTCAAGGCATTTTTAATGGAAAATGAGAATAGGCATATAATAACGGGGAGCAACTATTTAAGGTGACTATATGCCAGGCACAAATCTAAGGGCTAGACATTTATTGCCTCATTTGATCTTCCCAACACTCTAGGGGATGGGGACTTCTACGGCCCCTTTAAGCAGACGTGGGGTCTAAGGCCCAGAGATGGCAAGTCGACTTCCCAGGCAGAGAGGCGCTGGGTTTCAGGCTCTGTATTGTAACTTTTAAAACTGACAAGCTTTGTACATATAGATGATATACCATGACCTCAATCTTCTCCTGTACCTTCCCTTCCCCCCTCCACCGACTCCCTTCTTCTCTCCCACTAGCCTCTCTTCCATTTTGATGTTATCAGGCTCTGTATGTTTATCCCGCATTAAGGTTTAAGACCAAAAATGTGTTCATCTGTATCTTTATTCAAAGGAGGTTTTTGGTGTCCTCTTGAAGCCAACTTTTAGGAGACAAGCAATTGAAAAAACAAAAAAAGACCCTTGTAATCTGGGCATGGTGGCATACGCCTTTAATCCCAGCACTTGGGAGTCAGAGGGAGTAAGACTGCCATGAGTTCGAGGCCACCCTAAAACTACATTAGTGAATTCCAGGTCAGCCTGGGCTAGAGAGAGACCCTACCTTGAAAAACCAAGTAAAAAATAAAAAAATGAATAAATAAAAAGACATTTGTGCTATCAAACTTTTGGAATAAAGAATTAAAATTTCCCTAGGAATCTCTTGTCAGGGGAAGGATGGGGGCTAAAGCCTGGGGCCAAAGGAGGAACTTCCTGCCTGGAAGATTCCATGCAGTTCTGACAACGTCTCAGACAATCTTGCAGGAGACTGAGACAGTGGTGATGGGTGTGGGCAACACGCCTTGATCAGGATTGCTTAGTTACCCTGTCCTTTAGACCTAAACCTTGTGACAGGATCCCAAAGATGGGCCTGAGTCACTGGGCTCTTTATTCATTCCTCTTCCCAGTGTGGTCACTACTCTCCTTCCTCTACTTTGCAAGATGACCAGTCACTCTAATTGTCGCATTGTGGTTGAACGGCAAAGCTGCTCTTGCCGGGGCCGCCAGGGCCCAGGCTTTCAATTCGAAAAGTGGCTTTTCCACTAAATTCTATTGGAGCACTCCAGGTAGAACGGAATTGAAGGGCGATTAGTTGAGTTTCTCTTCCAGCCAATTTTAATCAATTTTGACAAGAGTAAAATCCTGTTCCCTACTATCTCCGGGCTCCATGTTGATTGCTACAATTATTTCAAATGTATCTGCCTTTTGCCACAAAGAACAGATGTAAATGACCCCTCTCAAGCTTTTTACATGACTAGAGTAGCAAATCCAGCAACCTCCTCTCCCTCCCAGGGGTACACACAGGATGCAGGCAAGGGGCAGAGCCCCAGCGGGAGGCAAGTACAATGTACCTTCCAGGTCCTCACACAGGGATCTGGCAGTCTCTCTTTCTTAGGTTCAGCTTTTCTAGGAATTGAATTGAAACTCACTATTAGCAACTGTTTAACCCTTTCTGGTTTGGCTGGACATTTGTACCTCAAACATTCTGCAATTTTCTTATCTTCAGATGTGCTTTGGTTCTGGATTCAAAGGACCAGCATGGAAGACACTAACATTAGATGTCTTATCTTCCCATTGGTAATGCGTGTGGGTTGAAGATATGAAAAACTGGATTAGCAGACAAAGCACATTATCAGTGCACAGGCAGAGACAGAAGCTAGTCTTCAGGGTTGGGGAGGTTGCTGGGTTGTTAAAGATGCTCAGTGGCAAAACCTGATGGCCTGAGTTCAGTTCCCCAGGAACCACATAAAGCCAGATGCATAAAATGGTGCATGTGTCTGGAGTTCATTTGCAGTGCCAAGAGGCTCTGGTATGCCCATCCCCCCTCTCCTACTCTCTCTCAAATAAATACTTAAAAAGAATTTAAAGTTAGTCTTCAAAGGTCCAGCATTTCCTGGAATGAACCCTGTTTCTTTTAGCTTCTCCACACTAGCAAGACTATTCTAAGACGTTTCTTCCCCTGGATGCACCATTTGCCCCAGGATAAATCTGGGTAGAGTGAGTTCTACTGGATTGCTCTGGATGGTCACAGGGGCTTCGAGGATTGGCTCAGAGAAAAGGGACCAAGCAGTGCTGTGGCAGCCATCCTGAGCTGACAAAGCTGGGTTCAGAATTGCAGTCTATCTTTAAAAAGACTATCCTGAGCTCATTAAACAAATGAACAAGCTACTAATTTTTCTGTTCTATTCAATCAGACAAAGACATCTACATGCTCTTAAGTGGACATTGTATATGCAAATTTGCTATAAATTTTTTTATGGCTGGAGGTAATGAAAAGGCAATTTTTTAAAGCTTGCTCCTACTCAGTGGTTTGCATTCACTTAAAAACGTACACTCAGCTTTCTTTACCTCCTGAGAAGTCCACCTGTGCGACAGGATGACAGTTGGGCTTTAGGCTTCAAGTTTGTGGAGCAATAAATACATTTACTCTGCTCTAAGGATATTAAGCTTTTCATCTACCATCTTTTTAGGACATTCTGGAGACTCAAATTTTAAATTATATTTTCTTGAAAAAAAAACCAAAATAATGCATTTCTTTAATTTTCCTACTATTGAGAGGGAGTGGGGAAGGTTGGTGATTTTTTTTTAAGGTCATAGAACATGAAGAAGGATTACCGAAGAAGTATTTCTCAAAGAGTTCTTCTGTAATTTCACTTTTAAAACTTCATGCATCTTTCCATAATTGTCGTAATATAAAATCATAGTATATAAATAAAACTTCTCACATGTGAAAAATAGTACTTCTTTGTACTTCAATATTTGACATCTACTGAGGTCTGGGATAATTTGTTCTTCCCTACTTTTGTTCACCTATACTTTTGGTGGTGCTGGGGACTCAATCCAAGGTCATGTGCATGACAGGCAAACACACTGCCACTGAGTCCCACGGGTCTTACAACAGCCTCACTGTTGTGTCACACAGACTTAAGAGAGGAGAGGTCAGAGGCTGCTGCAAAGGAACACCAGATGCTTGCACCACTTTTTGTGTCTGGCTTAGGAATTGAACTCAGGCCTGTAGGCTTAGTAAGAAAGAGCCTTTGGCCACTGAGCCATCTTTTCTAGCCTTCTTTACAACTCTTTTCTTAAAGTCTCTGTCTAGGTTTATTTTAAAGGATCATCCAGGAAAGACAGAACCAAACTACAGCAGCCTTCTCATTTCTTGGTGGAAGACCCCTCTGTGAGTTTGTATTGCAGGAGCGTGTGTGGCCCCTGCAATCCCATCGTGATAAACCGTACCAAACAGCAGCTTAAAGCACAGTTTACTTTATCTGTAAATCCTCTTTATTGGGAATACCTCAAGAAGACATAGAATGTAATCACCATTTGAAAAATATGTGTTTGTGTATATAACGGTATTACATTAAAATATTTCAAAAGTAGAGAAAAATACTCCATAACTCTATAGAGCCATTAAGAAAAAAAAATACTCTGTAACTCTATAAAAACATTAAGAATTTTGATGCTATTTCCCAATCTTTTTTGTATGCACCTGCATCTATTTTCTAATTTCTTCTATGTATCTTAATTTTAAATAGCTTTATTTATTTACTTGAGAGAAAGAGAGAAAGGGAATATATGGGTATGCTAGGGCTTCTTGCCACTGAAATGAACTTCG